>SJYH01000983.1:69929-87713 GCA_006408735.1 Sylvicapra grimmia | reverse complement strand
CCAAATTTGCCTGTTACTCCAGGTGTTTCCTGACTTCCTACTTTAGCATTCCAGTCCCCTATAATGAAAAGGACATCTTTTGGGGGTGTTAGTTCTGAAAGGTCTTGTAGGTCTTCATAGAACCATTCAACTTCAGCTTCTTCAGCATTACTGGTTGGGGCATAGACTTGGATTACCGTGATATTGAATGGTTTACCTTGGAGATGAACAGAAATCATTCTGTCGTTTTTGAGATTGCATCCAAGTACTGCATTTCGGACTCTTTTGTTGACCATGATGGCTACTCCGTTTCTTCTGAGGGATTCCTGCCCACAGAAGTAGATATAATGGTCATCTGAGTTAAATTCACCCATTCCAGTCCATTTCAGTTCATTGGTTCCTAGAGTGTCAACGTTCACTCTTGCCGTCTCTTGTTTGACCACTTCCAATTTCGATTCATGGACCTGATGTTCCAGGTTCCTATGCAATATTGCTCTTTACAGTATCAAACCTTGCTTCTGTCACCAGTCACATCCACAACTGGGTATTGTTCTTGGTTTGGTTCCATCCCTTTGTTCTTACTGGAATTATTTCTCCACTAATCTCCAGTAGCATATTGGACAGCTACTGACCTGTGGAGTTCCTCTTTCAGTATCCTATCATTTTGCCTTTTCATGCTGTTCATGGGGTTCTTGAGACAAGAATACTGAAGTGGTTTTGCCATTCCCTTCTCCAGTGGACCACATTCTGTCAGACCTCTCCACCATGACCCGCCCATCTTGGGTTGCCCCGTGGGCATGGCTTAGTTTCATTGAGTTAGACAAGGCTGTGGTCCTAGTGTGATTAGATTGACTAGTTTTCTGTGAGTATGGTTTCAGTGTGTCTGCCCTCTGATGCCCTCTTGCAACACCTACCATCTTACTTGGGTTTCTCTTACCTTGGGTGTGGGGTATCTCTTCACGGCTGCTCCAGCAAAGTGTAGCTGCTGCTCCTTACCTTGGATGAGGGGTATCTCCTCAATGCTGCCCTTTCTGACCTTCAACGTGGGATAGCTCCTCTAGGCTCTCCTGTGCCCGCGCAGCCACCGCTCCTGGCCGCCGCCCCTGACCTCGGAGGCGAGGTAGCTCCTCCAGGCTGTTCCTGTGCCGTCGCAGCCTGGCACTCTCGGCTGCTGTCCCTGACCTCGGAAGTTGGGTAACTCCTCTTGGCCGCCACCCTTCGGGTATGGGATCCTCCCGGCTTATGCCCCTGATCTCAGATGTGGGGTAGCTTAGTGCGCCGGCCGCAGCCTCTTGATGAATGTGATGTAAGTGAAAGAGGAGAGTGAAAAAGTTGGCTTAAAGCTCAACATTCAGAAAATGAAGATCATGGCATCGGTCCCATCACTTCATAGGAAATAGATGGGGAAACAGTGGAAACAGTGTCAGACTTTATTTTTGGGGGTCCAAAATCATTGCAGATGGTGACTGCAGCCATGAAATTAAAAGACGCTTACTCCTTGGAAGAAAGTTATAACCAGCCTAGACAGCATATTGAAAAGCAGAGACATTACTTTGCCAACAAAGGTCCGTCTAGTCAAGGCTATGGTTTTTCCAGTACTCATGTATGGATGTGAGNACCAGTCAGTAGCCATCAACACTGAGATAAGGCCCTCCACCAGCAGATTATGACTTGCTGGGAGCCTAAATGGTGGTTAGCATTTTTTAACAATGTTATCTTTTAATTAAGGTATATACATTGTTTTGTTTTGTTTTTTTTTTTTTAGGCATAATACTATTGCACACTAGTAGATATGTATGGATGTGAGAGTTGGACTGTGAAGAAGGCTGAGCACCGAAGAATTGATGCTTTTGAACTGTGGTGTTGGAGAAGACTCTTGAGAGTCCCTTGGACTGCAAGGAGATCCAACCAGTCCATTCTGAAGGAGATCAACCCTGGGATTTCTTTGGAATGAATGATGCTCAAGCTGAAACTCCAGTACTTTGGCCACCTCATGCGAAGAGTTGACTCACTGGAAAAGACTCTGATGCTGGGAGGGATTGGGGGCAGGAGGAGAAGGGACAACAGAGGATGAGATGGCTGGATGGCATCACTGACTTGATGGACATGAGTCTGAGTGAACTCCAGGAGTTGGTGATGGACAGGGAGGCCTGGCGTGCTGCGATTCATGGGGTTGCAAAGAGTCAGACACGACTGAGCAACTGAACTGAACTGAATGTATTAGTTCAGAACCTGGAAGCACACAGATGCTCCACTTAACAGGTAACCGTAAATGGAGTGGCAATTACAATGGTCCAAGTAGAGCAAAAAAAACCACTCCATTTTTCTGAAGGAAGCAGAAGCGCTCAGAGGGTGGCAGAAACTATGTGCAAGGAGCCTTTATAATTCCTATAGGGTGAAGAGGCAATTAGTGGATTCCAGAATGTGACAGAGACCAGAACAACTGGATGGAGCTAAATGAAAGGAGATTTGATGAAGGCAGAGGAGCAGAGGTACTAGGACACCACGGCTCACCAGGGTGGAAGCCAAGGGAACAGGCGCCTGACTTCCGCTCTCTTGCTGGTACCTCTCACTGTTTGGACTCCCTCAGAAAGTGGAGGATATGGATCTGATAAAAATAGAAAAGTTAATAGAGTTCAAAGTAATTCTGGAATGTGACACGTATGAGCCATTTATATTATGAAGTGAATAGGGGACAAGAAATATTTCTTGGGAAGGTCCTGAGCATGTGTAAACACTGGAACTGACAGTCCTTGCTGAAATGAAAACACATTTCCCCCAACCATGCACTCACATTTCAACAATTTTCCCCAAAGTAACCCATGGGCATCCTGGACTATCTGCTCTTATTGTGTGGTGCATTCTTCCTTCTGTGCAGGCTTCCGTCTGGGCTCCACAGTGCGGTCTGAAACCAAAGGCATCTGGATGTGGTGTGTGCCCCACCCCTCCAAGGAGAACCACACCCTGGTCCTTCTGGACACTGAGGGCCTGGGCAATGTGGAGAAGGTAAGGCAGGAAATCTTCTTTACTCTTTTTCCTCTTTCTTTTTTATTTTTTAAATTGTGAAAATATGATAACACATTTACAGGAGACGTGGAAAATACAGAAGAAAGCCACATCTAGTACCACTATATAATTAATTTTATGTAGATAAGTTAAGATTTTAGTTGGAGTTTCAATATCAAACTCTCAGAAATTAATGGAATGAATATACAGAGAAGGAGAAGGATATAGTTGACCTGAAAAGCACTCTGAACCAGTTTAACATAACTAAGATTTATACAATTTCCACACAACAGTAGAATACAAGTTCTATCCAAGTTCCCATAGATTATAAACTAGGAGACCCTGGGACTTATCCAGGGACATAAGATCAGGTGTGAAAGAGTCATGGTATAAACGTATTGAACTCATAGAGTCTGTTTTTTAATCATTGTGGAATTATGTTAGAGACCAATATCAAAAGATATGTTAAAATAACCCACATACTTATAAGTGCACTATGACATTTACCAAGAGAGATATTTGACTTAGCCATTGAGATCCTCAATAAAGTTCAGTTCAGTTCAGTTCAGTTGCTCAGTTGTGTCCGACTCTTTGCGACCCCATGAATCGCAGCACGCCAGGCCTCCCTGTCCATCACCAACTCCCGGAGTTCACTCAGATTCACGTCCGCGTCAGTGATGCCATCCAGCCATCTCATCCTCTGTCGTTCCCTTCTCCTCCTGCCCCCAATCCCTCCCAGCATCAGAGTCTTTTCCAATGAGTCAACTTTTCGCATGAGGTGGCCAAAGTACTGGAGTTTCAGCTTGAGCATCATTCCTTCCAAAGAAATCCCAGGGTTTATCTCCTTCAGAATGGACTGGTTGGATCTCCTTGCAGTCCAAGGGACTCTCAAGAGTCTTCTCCAACACCACAATTCTTTGCAGCTAAAGATGGAGAAGCCCTATACAGTCAACAAAAACAAGAGCAGGAGCTGACTGTGGCTCAGGTCATGAACTCCTTATTGCCAAATTCAGACTTAAATTGAAGAAAGTAGGGAAAAACACTAGACCATTCCAGTATGACCTAAATCAAATCCCAAGAAAGTTAGGAGACTGAAAACAACACAGAGGGTAATTGAAGAGCAGAAAGCATTTAAATGAGAAATGATATCAAAATGAGAAATTGGTATCAAAATGAGAAATTAATATCAAAATGAGAAATTGATATCAAAAATACTTTAAAAATTCCATGAGTTTAGAAATTAAATGTCCACTTTTAAATGATGGGTATATCCAAAAGGCCATAACAAGGAAAACTAGAAAATATTTGTAATAGAATAAAAATGAAAAGAGATTTTATCAGAATTTGTTACATGCAGCTGAAGCTGCTCAACACAGTTAAATACAATGTGGAGTTTTGAATAAGGTATGAAAACAAGGGGCACAAGCATAAAGTTTTGTGAAATTTGAACCAAATCTGAATGTTAGTTAATAATACTATATCACATGTTAAATTCCTATTTTTTTTTACAACATAATATTTCTTTATATTCTCAGGATTGGATTAGAAGTTTCCAGCCTTATTCATAAAACTTCTTTTTTAAAAAATAACTAAGATAATAAACTTTTCTGGTGACTCAGACAGTAAAGAATCTGCCTATGATGCAGAAGACCTGGGTTCAATCCCTGGATCCAAAAAATACCCTGGAGAAGGGAATGGCTGCCCACTCCAGTATTCTGGCCTGGAGAATTCCATGGACAGAGTAACTTGGAAGGCATGGGGTAGCAAAGAGTTGGACATGACTAAGCAACTAAGCACACAAGACTTCTAGCAGTAATACTAGATGCCAAAATACATGGAGCTATATCAAGGTTTTGAGTGGCTATAAATTAGAAATATAGGGCTCTATTCATACTAAGTCAAACAAATGGAATTAAAATGTCATAATTTTTAGCCAGACAAAAATTTATAAGGTTTCTAAAATATGTATATATATAATACACATTATGTATTATATATATATACACATATATAGAAAAGCTTTTCTACTATTCTTGATAAGGACTTTAGAGGAAATATCAAAAAAAAAAAAAAAGAAGAAGAGAAATTGGAAAGCATAAACTAAACCAAATGGGAGCACTGAATATGAAATAGAAAAAGTGAAACAAACTAGAGAAAAGTAAAATATCATCATATAGTCCAGTTGTTATTAAATATGACTGTTCATTAGAAAAACATCTAGAGCTTTGGAGAAAAAAAGCAATACCTGGGCATTTGTATTTTTCAAAAAATTCGAAGATAATTCTGATATGCATCTGGATTTTAAAAAGTGATTACAGGTTTTCTATTAAATGGTAATTGTACTAATATAGAATTCTGCTATTTTTGCTGTTGTTGACAAATCATGATACAGTATGGAGAAGACAATGGCAACTCACTCCAACATTCTTGCCAGGAAAATCCCATGGATGGAGGAACCTGGTAGGCTGCGGTCCATGGGGTCACTAAGAGTCAGACACAACTGAGTGACTTCACTTTCCCTTTTCACCTTCATGCATTGGAGAAGGAAATGGCAACACACTCTGGTGTTCTTGCCTGGAGAATCCCAGGGATGGGGGAGCCTGGTGGGCTGCCATCTATGGGGCAAAAAATAAAAGATAAAAAATAAAAGATAATTACAATTGCAAGCCATAATAAAACATGATTAACCTAACAATGTAAAATAATTACATACAATATGGGGGGTTAAGTAGAGTGATGTGGTAAGTGGAAGTGCATACATGCACATGGTTTCATCAGCCCAGCCAGTTTATACCTTTTAGTTGGTGCATTTAATCCATTTACATTTAAAGCAATTATTGACATATATAATTCTGTTGCCATTTTCTTAATTGTATTGGGTTTATTTTTGTAGATCCTTTTCTTCTCTTGTGTTTCCTGCCTAGAGAAGTTCCTTTAATATTTGTAAAGCTGGATTGTGCCCATCTTTGCATGAAATTTTCCCTTAGTTTCTCTAATTTTCTTGAAGAAATCTCTAGTCTTTCCTACTCTCTTGTTTCCCTCTATTTCTTTGCATTGGTCACTTAAGAAGCCTTTCCTTCATGTTGAGGTTTGACAGAAAACAACAAAATTCTGTAAAGTAATTATCCTTCAATTAAAAACATAAAGAAAAGAAATCTTTCTTATCCTTCCTTGCTATTCTTTGGAACTCTGCATTCAGATCAGTATATATTTCCTTTTCTCCTTTGCCTTTCACTTAAGTGAACAATACAAAGAAATAGAGGAAAGCAATAGAATGGGAAAAACTAAAGATCTCTTCTAGAAAATTAGAGATACAAGGGAACATTTCATGCAGTTACGGGCACAATAAAGGACAGAAACAGTATGGACATAACAGAAGCAGAAGAGATTAAGAAGAGGTGGCAAGAATACACAGAAGAAATACACAGAAAAAGGTCTTAATGACCCAGACAACCACGATTGTGTGGTCGCTCACCTAGAGCCAGACATTCTGGAGTGTGAAGTCAAGTGGACTTTAGGAAGCAAAACTGCAAACAAAGCTAGTGGAGGTGATGGAATTCCAGCTGAGCTATTTCGAATCTTAAAAGATGATGCTATTAAAGTGCTGTGCTCAATATATCAGCAAATTTGGGAGACTCAGCAGTGGCCACAGGACTAGAAAAGGTCAGTTTTCATTCCAATCCCAAAGAAGGGCAATGCAAAAGAATGTTCAAACAACCACACAATGGTATTCATTTCACATGCTAGCAAGGTAATGCTCAAAATCGTTCAAGCTAGGCTTCAACAGTGCACGAACCGTGAACTTCCAGATGTACAAGCTGGATTTAGAAAAGGCAGAGGAACCAGGAATCAAATGTCAACATCTGTTAGAAAAAGCAAGGGAATTCCAGAAAAGCATCTACTTTTGTTTCATTGGCTATGCTAAAGCCTTTGACTGTGTGGATCACAACAATCTGTGGAAATATCTTCAAGAGATGGGAATACCAGATCACCTCACTTGCCTCCTGAGAAAATTGTATGCAGGACAAGAAGCAACAGTTCATACTGGACATGGAACAATGGACTGGTTCAACTTGGAAGAAGTATGTCAAGACTGCATATTGTCACCCTGCTTACTTAACTTATATGCAGAGTACATCATGAGAAATGTCAGGCTGGATGAAACACAAGCTAGAATCAAGAATCCTGGGAGAAATATCAATAACCTCAGATATGCTGATGACACCACCCTTATGCCACAGCAAAAAGCAAAGAGGAACTAAACAGCCTCTTGGTGAAAGTGAAAGAGGAGAGTGAAAAAGCTGGCTTAAAACTCAGCATTCAAAAAATAAAGATCATGACATCTGGTTCCATCACTTCATGGCAAATAGATGGGGAAATAATAGAAACAGTGACAGACTTGATTTTCTTGGGCTCCAAAATCACTACAGATGGTGACTTCAGCCATGAAGTTAAAAAAATGTTTGTTCCTGGAAGAAAATCTGTGACAAACCTAGACAGCGCATTAAAGAACACAGACATCACTCTGCTGACAAAGGTCCATCTAATAAAAGCTATAGTTTTTCCAGTAGTCATGTATGAATGTGGGAGTTGGACCATAAAGAAGGCTGAGCACCAAAGAACTGATACTATTGACCTGTGGTGCTGGAGAAGACTCTGGAGAGTCCCTTGGATAGCAAGGATAGTCAAGTCAGTCAATCCTAAAGAAAATCAACACTGAATATTCTTTGGAAGGAATAATGCTCAAGTTGAAGCTTGAATATTTTGGCCACCTGATAGAAAGAGCTGACTCATTGGAAGAGACCCTGATGAGGGGAAGATTGAAGGAAGGAGGAGAAGGGGGTGACAGAGGATGAGATGGTTGGATGGCATCACCGATTCAATGGACACAAGTTTGAGAAAACTCTGGGAGACAGTGAAGGATAGGGAAGTCTGTCATGCTGCAGTCCATGGGGTTTGCAGAGTTGGACACTACTGAGCAACTGTTGCTGTTGCTGACAAAGCTGGATTGGTGGTGCTGAATTCTCTTAATTGTTGGCTTGTCAGGAAGGCATTTGATTTCTCCATCATATCTTAATAAGAGTCTTGCTGGGTAGAGTATTCTTGTTTGTTGGTTCTCACCTTTCATCACTTGGAATATATTGTGTCTGCACAGCAGAACTCCTTGCTGCCCCACTGTGTGCCATGTATCTCTGTAGTATGCACGTGTACTCAGTCACTAAGTCATGTCCAACTCTGCAACCCCATGGACTGTAGCCTGCCAGGCTCCTCTGTTCATGGGATTTTCAAGGTAAGAATACTTGAGTGGGTTGCCATTTCCTTCTCCAGGGGATCTTCCTGACTCAGGGATCAAACACATGTCCCCTGCATTGGCAGGCAGGGAGCCCATTTCTGTAGTGTTTGTGTGTATGTGTGTATGTGTATATGTATATATATATATATATATGGAGGTGAAGGTGAAGTCGCTCAGTCGTGTCCGACTCTTTGCGACCCCATGGACCGTAACGTACTAGGCTTCACCGTCCATGGGATTCTCCAGGCAAGAATACTGGAATGGATTGCCATTTCCTTCTCCAGGGGATCTTCCCGACCCAAGGATTGAACCCAGGTCTCCTGCATTGGAGGCAGACGCTTTAACCTCTGAGCCACCAGGGAAGCCATATAATCAATTCCAAAGTCACTCATGACCTTCTGAATCTCATTTTTAGCCTCAACATCTACTACTACATGGATGGGTAAAACTACTTCAGTCAAGTAAAATAACCTTGTGATTTCTCCATACGACCACACTTTCTGGCAATTGTGATCAGCTTTTGTGAGCCCTTCTACCTGCAGAGTCCCTATCACTCCAAAAATCCACATTCTGTCCATTTTTGAAAGCCCAGTTCCTTTCAACCTGATACCATCATGTCACTATCAGACATAATTAATTTTGTATTTTTTTCTGTCTTTTGGGAGTTGCCACTTTGACTTTTACAATACAAGATTTGGTTCCATGTCAGGCTGTTTATCACTGTGGATAGATTTGTATGTTCCCATGTATATCTGCCCCTCAAGAAAGCCATCTCTCTAGGGTGGGCATTATCCTGTGGAACTTTATATCCTCATAAGCAAATAAGTATCTTGTGCTATCTAGATGTAGTTAGCAGTTGATGAATTTAATTAAATAGTATTTCTGTCTGTAATATACATTGTGACCTAAAAAAACTTGCAAAGCAAACATTGCCCACTTACTATCGTACAACTTCTATGTTCCAGGCATTCTATTAAACATTTTAATCACATATAAGATGTCATTCACTTCTGTTAATAGCTCATCACACTGAAGCACTTGAAGGGAAAAATGTCAATACCAGAAAGTTTGATTTATCATTGTCTTGAAACTTTATCTACCTTACAACTGAGTTACAGTACAGCTGTTACAGTGAATGAACACCTGAATGAGAGCGTGGGGAGTAGTGTCCTCACTCTGACATACATTCTAGGAGGACTCCAAGAATGACGTGTGGATCTTTGCCCTGGCTGTGCTCCTGAGCAGCGCCTTTATCTACAACAGCATGAACAGCATCAACCATCAGGCCTTGCAGCAGCTGCAGTATCCTTTCAAGAATTGAACCACCATGTTTCATTGAGTTTACGGTTATAGCAACTGACATGTTTTTTCTTGCCCATGACTTCATTCTTACACTTGATGAAGACGGAAAATGGGGCAAAGGGGAATGATGATAAAACTTGTTTTGAGGTGAGATCTGGAAACTGTGTTGGAGAGTACTTCTTTTTCCTTAGCTAAGATTCCAGCTATGTGACTGAATTAACAGAGCTGATCAGAGCCAAATCATCTCCCAGCTCTGATGAAGTAGAGGATTCAGCCCAATTTGTGACTTTCTTTCCAGACTTTATTTGGACTGTGCGGGATTTTATGCTGGAGCTGGAGTTAGACGGGAACTCCATCACTGAAGATGAGTACCTGGAGAATGCCTTGAAGTTGAGTCCAGGTATCAGAGCAAGGCCAGGGTGGTAGGAAGCTCAGTAGGAGGTGGGGTCAACAGAGCCCTTGATGTCAGAACTTGATTTGAAGTTGGATTTGAGTCCTAGCTAATGGTACTTGGTGAATGACTGGGAGGTGGCTTTAGTCATTATTGTTACTGGGAAAACCCCAGCGACCAGAACTTAAGCTCACAGAAGAAATTTAGAATCTAATATTCTACCGAATGACTTTAGAAAAATTAATACCATGAAAAAGAAAGGTTCATATACTGTGTTTTATATTAAGTGTTTTTCCTCTTCTATTTGAGAAATATAACCCATCAAATTGAAATTAGTACATACAGAATCATAAGGTAAGCAAAATAATTAATTTTTAAATACATTTCACACAGTGTATTTTACTATCTTATATAGATACATTCTTCACAGACTGTTTATACCTTAATTAGTTCCAAAGAAAAGCATTGCTATGTCCTTTCAATGAGACTGTGAAAGGTCTTCAAATGCTTTTGCCTAATCTCACACTCTTTATTCTAGAGCCTTACATGGTATGTCATATTATATAACAAATTAGTTATAACAGATTATAATTAGCAGAGAGAATAATGAGTGGTACTTGGAAGAAATATTGATTTTGTTTGTTTAATCATTTATTTACCCTTTCAATAAATATTTATTGAACTGCAGATATATGCCCAGAATCTCTCTGGATGATACTGTCACTTCCAACAGAAAATGGTGCAAAAGACTGATGAGGTGTCCTAGTTTCATTTAGGCCAATCTTCCCGTGAGATTGTGTATGCTAAAGTAATCTCAAAACATATTTACAGAATGTGCATTTTTTTACTCTTATTTTGTAAAACATTACTGTCTTGTGTATCATTTGTCTCCCCCGTGGTTTCTTTCCCAGAAATACTGTGAATATCCTTATTTCTATGACTTCTTTACTTTTGAGCCCATATTTCATATCTGAAATGGAAACTGTAAGATCAGAAAAGTATTTCTGACAATTATTTGTATTAGTTTATCTTTCAAGATAGCAAAGTTGCTCCGTCATGTCCAACTCTTTGGGACCCCATGGACTTTAGCCTACCAGGCTTCTCCATCCATGGGATTTTTCCAGGCAAGAATACCGGAGTGGGTTGCCATTTCCTTCTCCAGGAGATCTTCCTGACCCAGGGATTGAACCTGGGTCTCCTGCATTGTAAGCAGATGCTTTACCATCTGAGCCATAAGGGAAGTTCATTGGCAGGTCTGTATAAATCCCCAGCAGGGTTTCTGCCATAAGCTGTATGACGTCTTCATTTAATAAATAATTAATCCATGGCATACTATACAATGGCTGAGGAAAACAACCACAGGTCTCTTCAGTTGGGATGGATGCTTCTTCTTCCTCCCCAGGAGTACTTTCTTCACTCTTGGCTCAGTACAAAAACAGAGTTTCCATGGTAGATTACCATAAGACTAAGAAAGATTTACAGGCACAGGAATTAGAGTGATACAAAGATCCCTGGAAATGAAAGTCCTCAGCCCCCTTACCTGAAGTCTGTCGCTTCTGTGATTGCTCTTTTTCCACTTTTGCAGAGGAAGGTCCCCAAATTCAAAATTTCAACTTGCCCAGAGAGTGTATCAGGAAGTTTTTTCCCAAACGGAAGTGTTTTGTCTTTGACCGTCCTGCAAGCAACAAAAAACAATTACTTCATCTTGAGGAAATGCCAGATAATCAACTGGATGAGAATTTCCAGAAGCAATCAAAAGATTTCTGTTCATATATCTATACCCATGCAAGGACCAAGACCTTAAAAGAAGGAATCACTGTCACCGGGAAAAGTGAGTCTCCTTTGCTACAGCATGTCTCTCTGTGATTCAGCGTGGGCGAGGAATGTGTGGTGGAGTTGAAATTGTGAATATCCCCTGGGATTGCCAATAATTGTGTTTGCTTTTTTTCAGTAATTGTGTCTTCTCTATATAATTTGGAAAAACACATTTATGCCCCACATAGAAGTGCATGTTACTTCGTTAACATTTCCCTACATGAGGGTTTTTGGAAGACTCTCATATCTCATGAAACTGTAGGGCTGGCCAAAATGTTCTTTCAGGGTTTTCAGTAAGATGTTATGGAAAAACCCAAACAAACTTTTTGGCCAACCCAATATTACATTAAAGGTATGTTAAGGATACAAATATTCATTATGATGAGCCATCCGGTGGATAAGTGTTTCTAGTGAGAATATACAAGTTATTTTGTGAATTCACATGAATCAGGAAATAAGTAGTACACCATGAATCCATGTAAGCTCATTGAAAATCTGAGAAACAAATGTAAATACAGTCTTATAAACAGAGCTGGCTTCATGCACAGGCTACCTGAGCAGTCTCACAGTGCCCTGTGCTGAGATGTGCCCTGTCTGTTTTAGTGTTTTTGTCACTGTCTGAAAATTCTTGATGACATTTTTACATAGGGCACTGCGTTTTCATTTGGAAATAGTACCCACAAAATACACAATTTATTTGTATATGTAAGTTCTCCGTTATTTTGCTACAATGGGCAAAGTGTTCCAGGAGAACTTTGAGAATGTTGTTGAGGTCATTCAGTTAATATTGTATTGTGATGAATTGAGAACCATAAAAGAGAGTGAATCGGAGACACTGGTGTCATTATAAGAAAATTATAGAAGAAAAAGGAGAAGGATATGAAGATGAGGAGAAGAAAGAAAAGAAAAGAAAATTTCAAGCTCAATAAAATTTTAGTGATTTTTAAGATACTGATCTAAGGTTCATAAATGAATGAAAACATTCTGTTTTCAAAATATTGAATTGGCCAAAAAGTTTGTTTGGATTTTTCTGTAGCATCTTATAGGAAAATCTAAACGAACTTTTGGACAACACAATATATTATATTATTCAGGGCTTGGGCCTCTGGTGGAGGCCTATGTAAATGCCATCAACAGTGGATCAGTTCCTTGTCTGGAGAACGCAGTGACAACTCTGGCCCAGCTGGAGAACTCAGCAGCCGTGCAGAAGGCAGCTGATCACTACAGTGAGCAGATGGCCCAGCGACTGAGCCTCCCCACAGACACGCTCCAGGAGCTGCTGGAGGTGCACGCAGCCTGTGAGAGGGAAGCCATTGCAGTCTTCATGAAGCACTCATTCAAGGATGAAAATCGGGATTTCCAGACGAAGCTTGTGGTAATGTGGCCTAAAATATATCCTTCCTGATTCTTGTGGTTCTAGAAACGTGCTTTGTTGTTGCTGTTGTTCAGTAGTAGCTCAGTCATGCCCGACTCTCCAATCCCATGGACNTGTAAATGCCATCAACAGTGGATCAGTTCCTTGTCTGGAGAACGCAGTGACAACTCTGGCCCAGCTGGAGAACTCAGCAGCCGTGCAGAAGGCAGCTGATCACTACAGTGAGCAGATGGCCCAGCGACTGAGCCTCCCCACAGACACGCTCCAGGAGCTGCTGGAGGTGCACGCAGCCTGTGAGAGGGAAGCCATTGCAGTCTTCATGAAGCACTCATTCAAGGATGAAAATCGGGATTTCCAGACGAAGCTTGTGGTAATGTGGCCTAAAATATATCCTTCCTGATTCTTGTGGTTCTAGAAACGTGCTTTGTTGTTGCTGTTGTTCAGTAGTAGCTCAGTCATGCCCGACTCTCCAATCCCATGGACTGCAACACACCAGGCTCCTCTGTCCTCCACTATGTCCTGGAGTTTGCTCAAATTCATGTCCACTGAGTGGGGGATGCCATCCAACCATCTCATCCTCTGCAGAGGATGAGAAATGTTCTTAGGCTCCCTCTACTCACCTATGATTCATATGCTTCTCATTGTAAAAGGAGTTTGGATTGTTGTGAATGACAGGACTCTACAGGCTACTTTCCTTCTTTTTTCCTAAAAACCGGCCTCTTTATTTTCTACTATAAACAAATTATCCTTTACTTTGGTGCTTAAAACAACACACAGTTATTAGCTCACACTTTTTCAGGTCACACGCTAGTGCAGGGAAAGAAGTAAGAGTGCTTATTAAGGAAGGATTGTTTGGGGTCTGAAATGATTGCATATTTACAATGGCACACTTTGTTCCTAAGTTTGCAGCTCCCAATTACTAGCACTCTTCTGAGAATGGATGGTGGCATCCTTGAATTTGATACAGTTCGAAAGATTCAAGTTCTCAGGGATGCAGAAACATGTCTGAAACCACATCCACAATGGCCACCAAGCTCAATTTTTAATTCCTGCCCAACAGTTACTCCATTGTGATTTTTAAAAGCATTCTTTTTTAATGGTTAGAGCAGATGTGCATGTTTGATAGGCCACAAAGCAGGTTATTGTAGTTAGCATAAAGTTTAATTTAAATCATGTATAAGCCAGAGTGTCCTCCCCATATGTAAATATGTGAATATATCTTTATCAGAACTCATATGGGCTCTGGGGAACCCCCCTTCATCTTCAAGCCAGCAATGGTGCATTGTATTCTTCTTTTGTTTCCAATCACTCCAATTACCTCTTCTGCCACCAACTAGAGAAGACTGCATGGAAAAGGCTTGTGTGATTATGTAATGCCCACTTGGGTAATCTCACTTTCTTAAAGTAGCCTGTGCCGTATGACATAACCTAAACACAGGATCGACGTTCATCATGTTCATAGGTCCAGGGACTATGCAGTGTGAACACCAAGGGAGAGAATTCGCAGAGTTCATAATTCTGCATACCATTGGCACCATCACTGAAACCTTGTCTTTCAGTCTACCTTTATCCGTCCTACAAGTCACAAAAATCTCTTAGAGCAAAACCAGCCCAACTGTAATTTATAAGGACAAGTATGAAATTTCTGTTCCTATATTCTCACACAAGCAAACCCTCAATGAAACAAGAATTCAGAAAAAGTTCAAAACTCTGTTCGGTGTATACTTCACTCATTATGTTAGGCAGTTGATTTGCTATGTATATATTTTATCTAAAGCACCTAGTATGCATAAGAAAGCCTACTTCAAATCATAATCGAACTTGCTATTTTTCATTGTTGATGGATTTATCACTATTAATCATACTACGTTAAAGGAACAATGAAATTCACATCTGCCAACCCATCATTTCACAGATGCTGAGACTGAGACAAGAAAGTTAAGGGACTTCCTATAAGTCACACAGAGCTGGTAACACCTGGGAAAAAACCAGCCTCCTGACTCTGTATCTATTATTCTGTGTCTCACGTGCACCGATGTTGTCCCATTGTTTCCTTCAAGAGGATCACAGTTGGATGTTTTCTTCTAACAGCTCTTTTCTATTGAATTTCTCCTTGTTTTTTCAACAGATCATGATCAAGAGAAAGAAAGACGATTTCTTGTTGCAAAATGAAGAAGCATCTGTCAGATATTGTCAGGCTGAGCTTAAAAAGCTTTCAGAGCCCTTAGTAACGAGTATTTCAGAGGGAACTTTCTTTGTCCCTGGAGGACACAGTCTCTACTTAGAAGCAAGGAACAAGTTTGAACAAGACTATAAACTGGTCCCCAGGAAAGGAGTTAAGGTGAGGAGTAAGGGGATTGGGAAAGAATAACAGATTGGAGACCAAGGGTTTTTGTTGGTTCTTTTAAAATTCTAAGACCATAGCATAACTTTTGTAGAGAAAGGAGAGCATGGCAATATCTTTATATGTTCAGCTTTTCTATCTACAGTTTGTTAGCTACTCTTCAACAAACCAGAAATATTTCTACCCAAAGACAGGACTTCTTATCAAGGATCTAGATGAAAGAGAATATTCCTTTTATTCAAACCATGTACTAGGTTTTGCAAAACACTAATTCAAAAAGATATTCGCAACCCAAAGTTCATAGCAGCAGCATTTACAATAGCCAAAATATGGAAGCAACCTAAATATCCATCAACAGATGAATGGATAAAGAAGATGTGGAGAATGCATATATATGAATGCTACTTACTCAGTTATTAAAAAATAAAAGGATGAAATTTTGCTATTTGTGGCAACATGGATTGACTTATACTAAGAGAAATAAGTTAAACAGGCAAAGACAAATACTGATGATGTCACTTATATTTGACATCCAAAGCTACAACAACCTAGTAAACATAACAAAAGAAGAAGATTCACAGACATAGAGGACAAATCAGTGGTTACTAATGTGGAGTGGGGGCAATACAGGAGGGAGGGTGTGAGGTACAAATGACTGAGTGTAAGATAGGCTACTAAGATGTATTGCAAAGTACAGGGAATATAGCCAATATTTTGTAGTAACTTTAAATGCAGTGTAACCTTTAAAAATTGTATACAAATAACAAAATTTTAAAAAGAAATTTCCCTCAAATGGGCTTTCTGCAAAGAATAGGGAAAATTAAAGAAAAGCTGCTATTTTCAAGAAGCTTTTATGGTCTTACCTGAGAAGGACATGTAAATAGTCAATGGATATGGTGGGACAATGGCTATTATACATTGATAAGGATCAGTGACAGTGATGGTGGTGGTGATGATGATGATGGCTGATGTATGTTAAGCACTCGCTACATCAGCTGTACCTTAGGTGATTTGGTTGGATTATCAATTTAGTCCCCAAAATAATATAAATGAGATGTTATCATCTTTATTATAAAATTGAGAAATGTGACATGGGGAGAATGTACTAAGTTGCCCAAGTTCACACAACTATCGAGTGGTAGTGCTTACAGGGCAGCTGTTATGTTCTTGGAAGCCATTCAGAACTCAGAATAAAGCTGAAGAATGCTTCCTGGAAGAGCAGGTAGAGGCCACAAGTTGGAGTGTCAGGAAATGATATCCTAATAAAGTGTAGATGAGCATTAGAAGAAAAACAGTGTGCAGAGACTACAGTTGCAAGCAGTAGAGAATTGGTGTTTGTACAACTGCACAGAATTACAGGGTCTTTAACCACTGTGGGGCCCCAAGAAGGATGAAGAACTTATAGGGTCCAATCTGTAGGTTTACTGAACAATAATTTCCATAACAAGACACTATGTCTTTGCTGCCTGACGAGTCTTTGCTTCTTATTGTTTTCTCAGGCAAACCAGGTCCTCCAGAGCTTCCTGCAGTCACAGGCAGGAGTAGAGGCAGCCATCCTGCAGGTAGACCAAGCCCTCGCGGATGTGGACAAGGCCGTGGCAGGTACAGGGAGGACTGGGCTCTCAGAGGGGAAGGTGGCCCCTGTGCTGCCCTTTGGCAGGTGTGGGAGCAAACACTTCCTGGAACCCGAGCTTCCTCTTCCTCTGTGGAACCTCTCTGGTGCATGTGGAAATAACCAGGGGAGTTTGGGTTTTAAGTACATCCAATCAGGGCTTCTACCTCATATGCCAAAGCAGGTTGTCTGATGTGGTAGCAGGAACAGTCAGACTCCTTCCCACCAATTTAATGCCATTTAAGTCTTTGAGCTCAGTTAGGTATAGCTCCGCATAATTGTTATTTCTTTAAAACTTTTGTGAAACAGAGGAACGTGCCAAGAGAGAAGCAGCAGAGATGAAACAGGATCTGCTAACACAGGAACTGAATGATGTGAAGCAAAAACTGGAGGCCCAAGAGAGAAGACACCAGGAAAATATAGACCAACAGGAAGAGAAGTTTAAGATGGAAAGTGAAAACCTTCTAAGAGAGCAGGAAGCAGTGCTGGCACACCAGCTGAAGGTAAGTCTAATTGCTCATGGGCGGAGCCTGACCACCTGACCTGCCTCTTGAGAAATCTGTATGCAGGTCAGGAAGCAACAGTTAGAACTGGACATGGAACAACAGACTGGTTCCAAATAGGAAAAGGAGTCCGTCAAGGCTGTATGTTGTCACCCTGCTTATTT
>SJYH01000983.1:39676-52227 GCA_006408735.1 Sylvicapra grimmia | reverse complement strand
GGTGGGGTGGGGGGACACATTCAAGGGCACAAGCAGAGGGATTCAATGAAGGATATGGAGCAGTCAGAAGATGGCAGGAACAATGACCAGGTAGCTTTTATAACTCGTGTCGAGTGAAAAGGCAAGCAATGTGTGAATTCCAGAATTATCAAAGATCAGAGACAATGGATGGTGCAAAAGGAAAGATGTGACCAAAGTAGAGGAACAGAGACACTGGAGCACCGTGGTTGACGAGGGTGGAAGCAAGGGGAACAGGAGCTTGACTTCCAGTCTCCTGCTGGTACTTCTCACTGGTAAATATCCATCAGAAAGGGTGGAGGATATGGGGGATCATCAGCGTCAGATAAATATTGAAAGTTTAATACAGTTTGCATTATTTCCAGAACGTGACACAGTTAGAGCCATTAATGGTAGGAGGTGAATAGGTGAAAAAAAATGTTCCTTCAGAAGGTTCTGAATATGTATAGAGGTTGGATTTTCTGTCCTTGTTAAAATGGAAGTATCTTTCCCCCAGGCAGGCGTTCATCTGCACACAAGTTCACCCAAAGCAACCCCTGAGCTATCTGGACTATTGCTCTTACTATGTGCTGCATTCTTGTCTTTCGGTGCACATTTCCCTCTGGGCTCCACAGTAAGGTCTGAAACCAAAGGCATCTGGATGTTGTGTGTGCACCATCCCTCCAAGGAGAACCACACCCTGGTCCTTCTGGACACTGAGGGTCTGGCGATGTGGAGAAGGTAAGATAGGAAATCTTCTTTACGCTTGAGACTCCACTTACATTTCAATTTCTCACCTCAATTCAATTTTTAGGACATGTTCCTATAAACTGTAAATCTTATTACGAATGATGAGGCCAAATTCTCTTTCCTTGAATTAATTCTTTGATAAAATATATACGTCAGTTGATAGGGATAAACTTTTTATTTTTAACACTGGGATGAAAGATACAGTAAAAATCTCTCAGTCCTGTCCAACTCTTTGCAACCCCATGGACTATACTGTCCATGGAATTCTCCAGGCCAGAATACTGGAGTGGGTAGTCTATCCCTTCTCCAGAGGATTTTTCTGACCCAGAAATCACTGGGGTCTCCTGCATTGCAGGCAGATTCTTTGGCAACTGAGCTATCAGGGAAGCCCATACAAGTTAATAAATATTTATTGGGCATTTGAATCCTGGGGATGAAGTGTAACAGATATCTCAGTGAGTTAAAGACCCAGATCTGAGTTGAGGAGATAAATATTCAGTGTTATCAGTACAGGGAACCAAGAGGAAAAGAATGTGAGAATCTATCCCAGTTACTCAGGTTCCTGAAAACTTCCTTATGAAAGGTATAACCCATTCAATCAATGGGATCTAGTTGTTGAAGTGTGTGGAGTTGATGAGTTGATGGTGTAGGTAGGAACTATTAACGTAGGATTTCTCTGAATAATGTATTTTTCAAATCTCCAGAAAAGTTTCAGCTATCCCAGGAACATTTTAGGTTCTGAAGATGAATTCGTCACTGACTTATCTAGAAGCATGAGCTACTTTAACCAAGAACTTTGTAAATGGGATAATTTTAGAAACTTTGTCTTTACAGTGTTAGTTGTAATCAAACTTTTCTACTTATTTATAGTAACCTGCATCTGTATAAGAAAGCAGTAGCATTGAATCTTTGGCCTTCATCATTGTAGAAAAAAGCTGGTACATAAATTCAGAAATTCTAAATTTAAAAATCCAGATTTAATGTATTCAATAATCACATTAGTGTCAACCCAAGTTGGTCTACTGATTCGTAATAGGCTGTAATTTTCATGACCCTCTTCTTTTTATCTAACTGCATTTTTCAAAGAACCAAAGCACACTGAACTGCACACTGATAGCAGAACTACTTGTTGCTCATATTGGTATAAAGTATCTTAATAGTATGTATGATGATTTAGTAACTAACTCCTGTCCAACTCTGGCAACCACATGGACTATAGCTTTCCAGGCTCCTCTGTCCATGGGATTCTCCAGGCAAGCATACTGGAGTGGGGTGCCATTTCCTTCTCCAGGGGATCTTCCTGACCCAGGAAAAGAAACTGGGTCTCCTGCATTGCAGGCAGATTCTTTACAGACTGAGCTACAAGGGAAGCCCTGATACTGTGTGTGTATGTGTGTGTGTGTGTGTGTGTGTGTATACACACATTCTATTCCAAAGTCACTCCTGATTTGCCCTGAATTTTGTTTTTAGCCTTATCATCTACTACCACACAGGTAATCACTGATGGTGGTTTGGTTTAGTCACTAAGTCGTGTCCAACCCTTGTGACCCCATGGACTGTAGGCTGCCAGGCTCCTCTGTCCATGGGATTCTCCAGGCAAGAATACTGGAGTGGGTTGCCATTTCCTTCTCCAGAGGATCTTCTCGACTCAGTTATCGAACCCAGGTCTCCTGCACTGCAGGCCGATTCTTTACCAACTGAGCTATGAGGGAAGCCCTTCAGTCAAATAAAATAACCGTGTAATACTTTTACCTGAGCACACTTTCTGGCAATTATGATTGGCTTCTGCGGGTTCTTCCACCTGCATGATTTCTATAACTCCACAAATCCATCTTCTGTTAGTTCTTTAAATTCCAGCTATTTATTTCTTAATATCATCATATTACAGCCAGATATAAGCACTACTGTTCTGAATGCACAGAGTATTTTTTCTGGTTTGGGCATATGGGTTTTCCTGGTATCTCAGACAGTAAAGAATCCGCCTGCAATGCAGGAGACCCAGGTTCAATCCCTGGGTCCAGAAGATTCCCTGGAGAAGAGAATGGCTACCCACTCCAATATTCTTGCCTGGAGAATTCCATGGACAGAGAAGCCTCACAGGCTACAGTCCATGGGGTCGCATAGAGTCGAACACGACTAAGCAACTAACATTTACTTACTTACCTTTGCCATTTATAATATAACACTTGATTCCATGCCTGGCAGCTTATCATCTTGGATGAATGTAAACATCTCAAATAAGATTATGTTTCCAGGTATACCTGCACCTCTTCAGTGCCCTCTCTCTAAGGCAAGGAGTATAATATGAAATGTTATATCCAAGCAAGCAAATAAGTGTCTCCTGTTAGTTAGATGCACAGTTAGTAGTTGATTAATTTAACTGAATATTACTTGTGCTCTTAATATACATCATGATATATTAGGAAAACGTTGGAAAGGCAACCAACACTCACTTACTGTCCCACAACTTCTATGTTCCAGGCACTATACTAAACAGTTTAAGCACATATAGGGTATCATTCATTTCTGTTGGTAGCTAATCATACTCAAGTGCTTAGAAGGGTCAATATCTTCACCAGAAAGGTTTGCATTTAGCATTGTCTTGAAAATTTGTCATTTGTCTCACTATTGAGTTACAGTACAGCTGTTATAGTAATTGAACAACTGAATGAGAGCATAAGGGGTAGCATCCTCATGCTGTAATGTAGTTTCTAGGGGAACTCCAAGAATGACACGTGGATGTTTGCCCTGGCCAAGTTCCTGAGCATCAGCTTTGTCTGCAACAGGATGAACACCATCAACCACCAGGCCCTGGAACAGCTGCAGTATCCTTCCAGAACTGAACGAGTACATTTCATTGACTTCATAAGAATAGCAACTGACAATGTTTCTTCTTTTCCATGACTACATTCTGTTGGCAGATGAGATAGTAAAATGGGGGAAAAGGGAATATTTGTAAAACTTGTTTTGGGCTGAGATCTGGAAATTGTGTTGGAGAGTGCTGTTTATCCTTAGCTAAGATCCCAGCTATGTGACTGAATTAACAGAACTGATCAGAACCAAATCACCTCCCAGCTCCGACAAAGTATCAGACTCAACTGAATTTGAGAGTTTCTTTTCAGACTTAATCTGGACTGTGCAGGACTGCATGCTGGAGCTGGAGTTAGATGGGAATCCCATCACTGAGGATGAGTACTTGGAGAATGCCTTGAAGTTGACTCCAGGTAGCAACTTGAAGGGGCAAGGTGGTAGAAAGATCAGTAGGTGTGAAATGATACCTAATTGTGGTCTTGATTTGCATTTCTCTGATAATGAGTGATGTTGAGCATCTTTTCGTGTGTTTGTTAGCCATCCATATGTCTTTTTTGGAGAAATGTCTATTTAGTTCTTTGGCCCATCTTTTGATTGGGTCATTTATTTTTCTGGAATTGAGCTGTAAAAGTTGCTTGTATATTTTTGAGATTAGTTGTTTGTCAGTTGCTTCATTTGCTATTATTTTCTCCCTCAGAAGGCTGTCTTTTCACCTTGCTTATAGTTTCCTTTGTTGTGCAGAAGCTTTTAATTTTAATTAGATCCCATTTGTTTATTTTTGCTTTTATTTCCAGTATTCTGGGAGGTGGATCATAGAGGATCCTGCTGTGATTTATGTTGGAGAGTGTTTTGCCTATGTTCTCCTCTAGGAGTTTTATAGTTTCTGGACTTACATTTAGATCTTTAATTCATTTTGAGTTTATTTTTGTGTGTGGTGTTAGAAAGTGATCTAGTTTTTATGTGGTATCATTTCACACCAGTCAGAATGGCTGTGATCCAAAAGTCTACAAGCAATAAATGCTGGAGAGGGTGTGGAGAAAGGGAACCCTCTTACACTGTTGGTTGGAATGCAAACTAGTACAGCCACTGTGGAGAACAGTGTGGAGATTCCTTAAAAAATTATGAATAGAACTGCCTTATGACCCAGCAATACCACTGCTGGGCATACACACCGAGGAACCCAGAACTGAAAGTGACACGTGTACCCCAATGTTCATTGCAGCACTGTTTATGATAGCCAGGACATGGAAGCAGCCTAGATGTCCATCAGCAGACGAATGGATAAGAAAGCTGTGGTACATATACACAATGGAGTATTACTCAGCCATTGAAAAGAATACATTTGAATCAGTTCTAATGAGGTGGATGAAACTGGAGCCAATTATACAAAGTGAAGTAAGCCAGAAAGAAAAACACCAATACAGTATACTAACACATATACATGGAATTTAGAAAGATGGTAATGATAACCCTATATGCAGGACAGCAAAAGAGACACAGATGTATAGAACAGACTTTTGGACTCTGAGGGAGACGGAGAGGGTGGGATGATGTGGGAGAATGGCATTGAAACATGTATACTATCATGTAAGAAATGAATCGCCAGTCTAGGTTCGATACAGGATACAGGATGCCTGGGGCTGGTGCACGGGGACGATCCAGAGAAATGATATGGGGTGGGAGGTGGGAGGGGGGTTCAGGATTGGGAACTCATGTACACCTGTGGTGGATTCATGTCAATGTATGGCAAAACCAATACAGTATTGTAAAGTAAAAAATAAGTAAAAATAAAAAATAAAAATAACACTTAACATAGCAGCTGAAAAAAACAAAGACAGATCAGTAGGAAGTGGGATCAAGAGCCATATATGAAAAACTCTCAGCAAACATTATCCTCAATGGGGAAATATTGAAAGCAATTCGCCTAAAGTCAGGAACAAGACAAGGGTGCCCACTCTTGCCACTACTATTGCACATAGTTCTGGAAGTTTTGGCCACAGCAATCAGAGCAGACGAAGAAATAAAAGGAATCCAGATTGGGGAAGAAGAAGTAAAACTCTCACTGTTTGCAGATGACATGATCCTCTACATCAGTTCAGTTCAGTGGCTCAGTCATGTCCGACTCTTTGAGATCCCATGAATTGCAGCACACCAAGCCTTCCTGTTTCCCCATCTATTTCCCATGAAGTGATGGGACCAGATGCCATGATCTTTGTTTTCTGAATGTTGAGCTTTAAGCCAACTTTTTCACTCTCCACTTTCACTATCATCAAGAGGCTTTTAAGTTCCTCTTCATTTTCTGCCATAAGGGTGGTGTCATCTGCATATCTGAGGTTATTGCTATTTCTCCTGGCAATCTTGATTCCAGCTTCTGCTTCTTCCAGCCCAGTGTTTCTCATGATGTACTCTGCATATAACAGTGGAAACAGTGGAAGACTTTATTTTGGGGGACTCCAAAATCACTGCAGATGTTGACTGCAGCCATGAAATTAAAAGACGCTTACTTCTTGGAAGAAAAGTTATGATCAACCTAGGTAGCATATTGAAAAGCAGAGACATTACTTTGCCAACAAAGGTCCGTCTAGTCAAGACTATGGTTTTTCCAGTAGTCATGTATGGATGTGAGAGCTGGACTGTGAAGAAAGCTGAGTGCCAAAGAATTGATGCTTTTGAACTGTGATGTTGGAGAAGACTCTTGAGAGTCCCTTGGACTGAAGGAGTTTTATAGTTTCTGGTCTTACATTTAGATCTTTAATCCATTTTGAGTTTATTTTTGTGTGTGGTGTTAGAAAGTGATCTAGTTTTTATGTGGTACCATTTCACACCAGTCAGAATGGCTGTGATCCAAAAGTCTACAAGTCCATTCTGAAGGAGATCAGCCCTGGGATTTCTTTGGAGGGAATGATGCTGAGGCTGAAACTCCAGTACTTTGGCCACCTCATGCAAAGAGTTGACTCATTGGGAAAGACTGATGCTGGGAAGGATCGGGGGCAGGAGGAGAAGGGGACGACAGAGGATGAGATGGCTGGATGGCATCACTGATTCTATGGGCATGAGTTTGAGTGAACTCCAGGAGTTGCTGATGGACAGGAAGGCCTCAGTTCAGTTCAGTTCAGTTCAGTCGCTCAATCGTGTCCAACTCTTTGCAACCCCATGAATCGCAGCACGCCAGGCCTCCCTGTTCATCACCAACTCCCGGAGTTCACTCAGACTCACATCTATCGAGTCAGTGATGCCATCCAGCCATCTCATCCTCGGTCGTCCCCTTCTCCTCCTGCCCCCAATCCCTCCCAGCATCAGAGTCTTTTCCAATAAGTCAGCTGTTCACATGAGGTGGCCAAAGTACTGGAGTGTCAGTTTTAGCATCATTCCTTCCAAAGAACACCCAGGGCTGATCTCCTTTAGAATGGACTGATTGGATCTCCTGCAGTCCAAAGGACTCTCAAGAGTCTTCTCCAACACCACAGTTCAAAAGCATTAATTCTTCACCACTCAGCTTTCTTCACAGTCCAACTCTCACATCCATACATGACTACTGGAAAAACCATAGTCTTCACTAGACGGAACTTTGTTGGTAAAGTAATGTCTCTGCTTTTGAATATGCTGTCTAAGTTGGTCATAACTTTTCTTCCAAGGAGTAAGCGTCTTTTAATTTCATGGCTGCAGTCACCATCTGCAGTGATTTTGGAGCCTCGAAAAATAAAGTCTGACACTTTTTCCACTGTTTCCCCATCTATTTGACATGAAGTGATGAGACCAGATGCCGTGATCTTCATTTTCTGAATGTTGAGCTTTAGGCCAACTTTTTCACTCTCCTCTTTCACTTTCATCAAGAAGCTTTTTAGTTCCTCTTCACTTTCTGCCATAAGGGTGGTGTCATCTGCATATCTGAGGTTATTGATATTTCTCCTGGCAGTCTTGATTCTAGCCTGTGCTTCTTCCAGCCCAGTATTTCTCATGATGTACTCTGCATATAAGTTAAATAAGCAGGGTGACAATATACAGCCTTGATGGACTCCTTTTCCTATTTGGAACCAGTCTGTTGTTCCATGTCCAGTTCTAACTGTTGCTTCCTGACCTGCATACAGGTTTCTCAAGAGGCAGGTCAGGTGGTCTGGTAGTCCCATCTCCTACAGAATTTTCCATGGTTTATTGTGATCCACACAGTCAAAGGCTTTGGCATAGTCAATAAAGCAGAAATAGATGTTTTTCTGGGATTCTCTTGCGTTTTTAATCCTCTACATAGAAAACCCTAAAGACTCCACAAGAAAATTACTAGAGCTAATCAGTGAATATAGCAAAGTTGCAGGATATAAAATTAACACAGAGAAATCCCCTGTATTCCTATACAGTAATAATGAGAAAACAGAAAGAGAAATTAAGGAAACAATTCACCATTCCAACAAAAAGAATAAAATACTTAGGAATAATATATCTATTTAAAGAAACATGGATGGAGAAGCCTGGTAGGCTACAGTCCACAGGGTTGCAAAGAGTTGGACACAACTGGGTGACTTTACTATACTATACTATACTATACTATACTATACTATACTGAAACAAAAGACGTATATATAGAAAACTATAAAACACTGGTGAAAGAAATCAAACACACAAATAGATGGAGAAATGTACTGGTTTCATGGATTGGAAGAATCAATATAGTGAAAATGAATATACTATCCAAAGCAATCTATAGATTCAATGCAATCCCTATCAAGCTACCAATGGTATTTTTCAGAGAACTAGAACAAATAATTTCACAGTTTGTATGGGAATACAACAAACCTCGAATAGCCAAAGCGATCTTGAGAAAGAGAAATGGAACTGGAGGAATCAACCTGCCTGATTTCAGCCTCTACCACAAAGCCACCATCATCAAGACAGCATGGTACTGGCACAAAGACAGAAATATAGATCAATGGAACAAAATAGAAAGCCCAGAGATAAATCCACACACCTATGGACACCTTATCTTTGACAAAGGAGGCAAAAATGTACAATCGAGTAAAGACAATCTCTTAACAAGTGGTGCTGGGAAAACTGGTCAACCACTTGTAAAGGAACAAAACTAGAATACTTTCTAACACCATACACAAAAATAAACTCAAAATGGATTAAAGATCTAAGTGTAAGACCAGAAACTATAGAACTCCTAGAGGAGAACATAGGCAAAACACTCTCCAACATGAATCACAGCAGGATCCTCTATGACCCACCTCCCGGAATTTTGGAAATAAAAGCAAAAATTAACAAATGGGACCTAATTGAAATTTAAAGCTTCTGCACAAAAAAGTAAAGTCTAAGCAAGGTGAAAAGACAGCCTTCAGAATGGGAGAAAATAATAGCAAATGAAGCAACTGATAAAGAATTAATCTCAAAAATATACAAGTAACTCCTGTGGCTCCATTCCAGAAAAATTAATGACCCAATCCAAAAATGGACCAAAGAACTAAATAGACATTTCTCCAAAGAAGACATACAGATGGCTAACAAACACATGAAATGATGCTCAACATCACTCATTATCAGAGAAATGCAAATCAAAACCACAATGAGGTGCCGTTTCACACCAATCAGAATGGTTGCTATCCAAAAGTCTACAAGCAATAAATGCTGGAGAGGGTGTGGAGAAAAGGGAACCCTCTTACACTGTTGGTGGGAATGCAAACTAGTACAGCCACTATGGAGAACAGTGTGGAGATTCCTTTAAAAACTGGAAATAGAACTGCCATATGACCCAGAAATCCCACTGTTGGGCATACACACTGAGGAAACCAGAATTGAAAGAGACACATATACCCTAATGTTCATTGCAGCACTGTTTATGATAGCCAGGATATGGAAGCAACCTAGATGTCCATCAGCAGACGAATGGATAAGAAAGCTGTGGTACATATACACAATGGAGTATTACTCAGCCATTGAAAAGAATACATTTGAATCAGTTCTAATGAGGTGGATGAAACTGGAGCNCTGTTGGGCATACACACTGAGGAAACCAGAATTGAAAGAGACACATATACCCTAATGTTCATTGCAGCACTGTTTATGATAGCCAGGATATGGAAGCAACCTAGATGTCCATCAGCAGACGAATGGATAAGAAAGCTGTGGTACATATACACAATGGAGTATTACTCAGCCATTGAAAAGAATACATTTGAATCAGTTCTAATGAGGTGGATGAAACTGGAGCCAATTATACAGAGTGAAGTAAGCCAGAAAGAAAAACACCAATACAGTATACTAACACATATACATGGAATTTAGAAAGATGGTAATGATAACCCTATATGCGGGACAGCAAAAGAGACACAGATGTATAGAATGGACTTTTGGACTCTGAGGGAGAGGGAGAGGGTGAGATGATGTGGGAGAATGGCATTGAAACATGTATACTATCATGTAAGAAATGAATCGCCAGTCTAGGTTCGATACAGGATACAGGATGCCTGGGGCTGGTGCACTGGGATGACCCAGAGGGATGGAATGAGGAGGGAGGAGGGAGTGGGTTCAGGATGGGCAACACATGTAGACTCGTGGCAGATTCAAGTCATTATATGGCAAAACCAATACAATATTGCAAAGTAAAATTAATTAATAATAAAAAAAGAGCCTGACATTAATAAAAAAAAAAAATACATGACACCCTGTATCATTCATCAAACCTGGACTGGTGATTCATTTCACATATGATATTTTATATGTTTCAATGACATTCTCCCATATCACCCCACCCTTGCCCGCTCCCACAGAATCCAAAAAAAGAGCACTTGATATCAATCTTGATTTGGGACTGGATTGAGGCCATGCTAACTGCACCTGGTGAATGAAATGTAGGTGTGGCTTGATCATAGCTGTTACTTGGAAACCCCAGTGACCAGAGCATAAGCTCACAGAGGAAGTTTAGAATCCAATATTACAGAAATGGGTACCAAGAAAAAGACAGGCTGACATATGTGTATTGTATATTGAGTGCTTCTCCTCTCTTAGTTGAGTAAGATAATCTATCAATAAGATATGTAAACAAAAGGACGAATTTTTGACATACATTTCACACAATGTATGTTACTAGCCTACACAGATAACTCCTTCATAGACAGGCTGCTTATACACTAAAGAGTTCAGGGGATACAAATTGCTATGTCCTTCCAGTAAGACTGTCTGTTTCCTAAATGCTCTTTCTCATAACATCACACTCTTCATTCTTGAACTCACAAATGTATGTCATGTTAAAATAAAAAGATAGTTACTCAGATTTTTTTAGCAGAGAGTATAATCGCTGGTACCTAAAAGCATTATTAATTTTGCATATTTAACCATTTATTCACTCTTTCAATAACTACTTACTGATAGATATGCCCAGAACCATCTTCTATGATGCTGTAAGTCATAATATAAAATGATACAGGAGATGGATGACATCTCCAAGTTTCATTTAGGCTATCTTTACTATGGGATGGTATATGCTAAAGTGATCTCTTGATAGTATGTGTACACTCTTATCCTGATTTATAAAGCTTTTCTTTATGTCCTGAGAATCATTTGTCTCCATAGGTTATCTTCCCAGCAAAGTCATAAATATCTTTATTTCTATGATTACATTACTTTAGAGCACACATGTCATTTCTGACATGGGAACTGTAATATCAGGAAAATATTTCTGACAATTTCTTGGATAAATCTATTACTCAAAAAAGCATCTAATAAGTAGTTGATTCACTACACAGCATGGAATGTTAAGGAAAATAATCAGAAGTTTCTTCACTTGGAATGGATCTCTCCCCTGCCTCCTCAGAAATACTTTCATTACTGTTGTTGTTGCTAGTCACTCAGCCATGTCCTAGTTTTTTGTGACCCTATGGATTATAGCCCACTAGGTTCCTCTCTTCATGGGATTTCCCAGGCAAGAATACTGGAGTGGGTTGCCATTTCCTTCTCCTGGGGATCTTCCAGACCCAGGGATCACACCCTGGTCTCCTGCATTGGGAGGCAGATTTTTTACCACTGAACCACTTGGGAAGCCCTCCTTCACTCTCAGCTCTGTGCAGGAAAAAAAAAAAAAGGTAATCGATTTTCCATTTCCTGACTAGATTAGCATAAGATTGACTTGCATGATTTGATTAGTAAAGATTACAGACACAGAAGATACCAAAATACAAAGATCCCAGAAATGAAACACTTGAACCCCCTCACATGAAATTTGTCCCTTCCACAATTGCTTGTTTTTCCTACTATTGGTGAGGATCTCAGAATTCAGAACTCCAACATGCCCAGAAAGAATATCAGGAAGTTTTTCCCAAAAAGAAAATGCTTTGCTTTTGACTGGCTAACAAGTGACAAAAAACTAATCCTCCATATTGAGGAAGTGCTGGATAACCAACTGGATGAGAATTTCCAGAAGAAATCAAAGGATTTCTGTTCATATATCTTTACCTGTGCAAAACCCAAGACTCTAAGAGAACAATCACTGTCAAGTGGGGAGGTGAGTCTCTTGCGCTAGAGCACGTGTCTCTGTGACTCAGTGTGTGATGAACTTGTGATTGCACTCTGGGATTCTCAGTGATTGTATTTTCTTCTCCATGTAACTTGGAAAAGGGATGCTCATGCCACACATGGAAATGAATGTTTCTTCACTAAAAGAAGCCTCTGTACATGGTTTTTTTTTTTTGCAGTCTATCAAATCTCTTGAAACTATTACAATAATGATATAAGTTAAAGACAGAAATCTTCATGGAGATGAGATGTCTGATGCAATAGGTGCTTTGAGTAAGAATATGCAAAGTATTTTGTGAATTTACACTGAGAAGAAAATAAATAGTAGTCCATGAATCCATGTAGTTTTACCGAGAGACTGAGAAACAAATATCAGTTCAGTTCAGTTCAGTCGCTCAGTCATGTCCGACTCTTTGCGAGCCCATGAATCGCAGCACGCCAGGCCTCCCTGTCCATCACCATCTCCCGGAGTTCACTCAGACTCACGTCCATCG
>SJYH01000983.1:4220-20588 GCA_006408735.1 Sylvicapra grimmia | reverse complement strand
ATTGCCGTCTAAGAAAACTACACATCATTTCTTTCCTAATGCCTTCTTAGGTGGCTCAGTGTCTCAGCATGATTAGGGAGTAGAACCTCAGCCAACTAAAATCTAAGAAACTTAGCTATTTCTCAATGTCTCTCGCAGACTCTGTCTCTTATCTCTCTTACTCTATTTTCTTCCTTTCTTCCTCTTTGCTTTTCAATCCCCCATTGGCCTCAAATAAAAATATTTTACATTTGCTTTTCTTTTAGAAAAACTCCTGACAACTAGTCAGGGGAAGACTGGTTTCTCTGTCAGCCTATATTACTTAATATGTCATTTTTGAGTGATTAGAGATTTGAAAACTGTGAGAAAGGTTATCAGTCTAAGTGTTTGAACAATCAAGGTGTTTCAACAACATTCTTTTTATTCTATTTGAGATAACATCAAATAATAAGGAGGTGAATGGCATCACGGACACAATGGACATGAACTTGGGCAAGCTCCAGGAGTTGGTGAGGGACAGGGAAGCCTGGCTTGCTGCAGTCCATGATGTTGTGACGAGTCAGACTTGACTGAGCAACTGAACAACAAATTCTGTTACTAAGGAAATCCCTCACTTAGTTATGTTTTAAAGAACTTGAATTGTGACTCTACCACTCCAATTGAATGACAAGGAGATAGAAACCAAAAATCAAACAAAACTGGTGCCCAGTCAAGGTCCACGAGCAGAAGCAAGTCACTGCACTCTGCCCTCGTGGTGACTTCTTTGTCTGTCCTTTACCTCACATAACTGACAGCGATGACCCCCAGTTATACCTCATCTTTTCTCATTGAGGGAAATGGGAGCTTATATTTCTGTATTAATCAACAAACAGTGAAAACCCATCACGATGTCGAAGAGTGCAGATCACCTCAGGTGTTATATCCTCTCTGAAAAGAACACATAGGATATGATCACTGAATGGCCTGAGCCGTGCTGAACCATGCTCCACTAGGGATACCATCATATCCATTTCTAGTCTCACTGAAGGGACCATGGGCATCACGTGGGCATGTAAAATCTTGGACTATAGATAAGACGCACTGCCTGCAGCTTTTAGGCATATAGCTCACATAATCTCCCTCTGGGCCTCCCTGGTGTCTCAGCGGTAAAGAATCTGCCTGCAATGCAGCAACCATGCAAGACTCAAGTTAGATCCCTGAGTGGGGAAGATGCCCTGGAGGAAGAAATGCAGCCCACTCCAATATTCTTGCCTGGGAAATCCCATGGACAGAGGAGCCTGGTGGGCTACAGACTGAGCACACACACAATCTCCTCAGTTGTTTTAAGACTTGAAAAAGAAGGGTGAACAATTCTCATGGGTCTTTTCTGATTCACTGCTGTAATATCAGCAACCTCCAGTCAATGAACAAAGAATTCATCATTCCTTGAAGAGTCGTGTCTGACTCTTTGCGACCCCGTGGACTGTAACCTACTAGGCTTCTCTGTCCATGGGATTCTCCAGGCAAGAATACTGGAGTGGATTGCCATTTCCTTCTCCAGGGGATCTCCCCTTGGGTCCCTAACTTGGGTCCAGAGGGCGTAACCTCCGTCTGTGAAATTGGAAACTCGGTGGTCCCTCTTAACTTCTCCTCTTGTCTTTACTCCTTTTATGTCCCTCCTTCCCTTCCTTTTCCACGAGATAGTCAGGTCCAGGACCTTTCTGGATGTCTTCAGTGAATTCCCCATTTAGTTCTACAAATTACTTCTTTGTTAGTGTTTCCGTGTTCGTCTCGTTTTCCTTAGTTACTTCCTACGTCTTCGTCAGTCTCCCACCGTCCTTGTCACCGGTACATCGGAAATATAGAAGACATCACACTTCTTCGTTCGTTACTTACCTAAGGTCTTACACTGTTTCTAGTCTCGATGACCTACCTCGATTTGTTTTCCTCGACACCAGTTCCCTCTCCTTGTCTCCGCGACCCTGTTGTACCGAGTGCTCCCACCTTCGGTCCCCTTGTCCTCCGAATGAGAACTGGAGGATGACCATGATCACCCTGAGGTAGTCTTTCACCTCCTATGCCCTCGAGAAGTTACAGTCAATTGATCTTTCCAATTATGTCAAATGTGACTGGAGAAGTACACTGTGTCATACTCGGTAAGTACAATCTTCCACTTATTCCCTGTAATTTATAAAGATCCCTTCCAGGACTCATACACGTCGTCAACAGGAACGACGTTACCTTTGTGGACAGGGGTTGGGTCCGTGAGTGTAAGGTTGGTAAAATGGGTTTCGTTGGGGACGCATCGGACTTGAGAGACGAAAATGACACACAACGAACTAGGAGAAAGACACGTCCGAAGACAGACCCGAGGTGTCACGTCAGACTTTGGTTCCCTTAGACCTACACCACACACGGGGTGGGGAGGTTCCTCTTGGTGTGGGACCAGGAAGACCTGTGACTCCCAGACCCACTATACCTTTTCTATTCCGTCCCTTAGAAGAAATAAGGAATGAGACGAATGTAAAGTTAAAGGGTGGAGCCAAGTTAAAAATACTGTACAGGGTTAGTTTAATACGTTTAGTTTGATACTTATTACTCCGATTTTTTTGGAAACGAACTTAAATAAGATATTATTCAAGTTATCAAACCAATAATATCTATCTAGAAGAATAAAAGTCGTGACTCTGTTTCTTACACGACACGAGAACGAATCAACGAGTCAACACTGACTAAGAAACGTTGACGTACCTGATATCGGGTGGTCCGAGGAGACAGGTACTCCTAAGAGGTCCGTTCTTATGACCTCACCCAACGGTACTGGAGGAGGTCCCCTCTGCTTTCTATGTTCAATTATTTATAAATGACCCGTAGACTTAGGTTCCCGAAACACAATTTACGTTGTACATAGTGTCACTACCTCGATTTGCGGGTCTCGAGTCAACCCCTCCATTCTTTATACGTCACAATAGTCGTGTGTCTTGGTACAAATGTGTTTCACTATTGGATATGGTCAACAATCAAACCCTTCAGACCCCTTTCGATCTGATCACCTTCAGACCGATATCAGTCTTCTGACATTGGTCAGAAGGTGGTCAATATCGCCACCTTCTGATATCAATATCAGGTCATCTTCGATATTGGGTACCCTTGTTACCCGAGATGATCAACTCTCGACACCTCAAGATGAGGTTGTAAGTAGAAACCATGAAATAGAGTTTCTCTGAATAAAAATCTATTTTAATAAAAAAACATATTTAATAAAATAACATTTTTAAAAATAAAATTTAAAAGTCTATCTAACAAAAATCTATTTTATATATATTTTTAAAATCTCCAGAAAACCACCTTCTGTACCAGGAACATTTTATTCCAAGGCTCTGGGCATTGTCAGTGAACTCTTAACTGAAAATCTTTGTAAATGGGATAATTTTAGATATTTTGACTTTATAGTGTTAGTTTCAATCAGTTTTTTTCTCCTTATTTTTATTAATCTGCATCTAAATTAAATGTAGGAGCATTGAATCTTGGGTTTCATCACTGCAGAAAAAAGTTGGGACATGAATTCTGAATTATAAATCAAAATTTAACTATTCAGTAATCACATCAGTGTCAACCCAAGATGGTCTATGATTCATAATAGATTGTAGTTTGCATAATCTGCTTCCTTTATCTAACCTCATTTGCCATAAGCCAAAGCACAACAAACTGCACACTGATAGCAGCAGAACCACGCGCTGGTCTCACTATCTGTAATGTATCTGGGTGAAAAAAGTGAAAGTGTTAGTCACTCAGTCGTGTCCAACTCTGTAACCCCATAGACTGTAGCCAGCCAGGCTCCCCTGTCCATGGAATTCTCCAAGCAGGAATACTGGAGTGGGTAGCCATTCCCTTTTCCAGGGGATCTTCTGGACCCAGGGATCAAACCTAGGTCTCCTGTATTGCAGGCAGATTCTTTACTGTCTGAGCCACCAGGGAAGCCCAAGAATTCTGGAGTGGGCAGTATACATATAAATCAGTTCCAAAGTCGCTCATGACTTGTTCTGAATATCATTTTCCACCTCATTATCTACTACTACATGGGTAACACCACTTTAGCCAAATAAAATGACCTGGTAATACCTCTATATAACCACAGTTTCTGGCAATCATGATCAGTTTCTGTGGGTCCTTCCACTTGCATGGTTCCTGAAGTGACTGAAGTGAAAGCCCTCAGTTGTGTCCAACTCTTTGTAACCCCATAGACTATAGAGTCCATGGAATTCTCCAGGCCAGCATACTGGAGTGGGTAGCCTTTCCCTACTCCAGGGAATCTTTGAAACCCAGGGATCAAACCTAGGTCTCCGGCATTCCAGGCAGATTCTTTACTACCCCACATTGCAGGCAAATTCTTCATCAACTGAGTTATCATGGAAGTTTCTGTCAATTCTTTAATGCCCAATTCTTTTCAACTTAATGTCATCACATCACTGTAAGACACAATCACTCTTGGCTCTGAAGGCACAGAATATTTTTTTTTTGTCTTTGTGGTACTACTCCTTTGTCTATTACAGTAACACATTTGGTTCCACACTGAGTTGTTTATCATCTTATATAAATATGTATGTTCCCATATATATCTGACCCTCCAGAAAGCCATCTCTCTAGGGTAGGGATTATTATGTGGAACTTTATATTCAAGTAAGCAAATGAGTGTCTCCTGTTATCTAGATGAACAGTTAGTAGTTGAATTTAATTGATTAGTATTTCTATTCCTAATATCCATCATGATCTAGAAAATGTTGCAAAGGAATCATTGTCCACTTTCTACTGGAAAACTTCAATGTTCCAGGTGCTGTAGTAAACATTCAAACATATATAAGATGTTATTCACTACTGCTAATAGCTAATCACACAAAAGAGTTTAGATGGGTCAATATCAACACCAGAAAGATTTGCATTTAGTCCATGGGGTCACAAAGAGTCGGACACGACTAAGCAACTGAACTGAACTGAGCTGAAAATTTATGTTGCTTGCCTTTCTATCGAGTTACAGTCTGCTGTTAACAGCAAATGAACTATTGAATGAGAGCCTGAGGAGTAGTGTAATGCACTACTCCTGTAATGCACTTTCTAGGGGGACTCCAAAAATGACTCATGGATCTTTGCCCTGGCCGTGCTCCTGAGCAGTACCTTTATCTACAACAGCATGGGCACCATCAACCACCAGGCCCTGGAACAGCTGCAGTATCCTTCCAGAGCTGACTAGCACATTTCATTGAGTTTATGGGAATAGCAACTGACACTGTTTTTCCTTTTCCATGACTCCATTCTGTTGACTGATGAGATGGTAAAATGGGGCAAAAGGGAATATTTGTAAAATTTGCTTTGGGGTAGGATCTGGAAATTTTGTTGGAGAGCACTTCTTTTTCCTTACCTAAGATCCCAGCTACGTGACTGAATTAACGGAGCTGATCAGAATCAAATCATCTCCCATCTCTGATGATGTAGAGGACTCAGTCGAGTTTGTGAGAATCTTTCCAGACTTTGTCTGGACTGTGCGGGATTTCATGCTGGAGCTGGAGTTTGATGGAAACCCCATCACTGAAGATGAGTACCTGGAGAATGCCTTGAAGTTGATTCCAGGTATCAGAGCAGGGGCAAGGTGGTAGAAAGCTCAGTAGGAAGTGGGATCAAGAGCCCTGATATTCAGCCCTTGATGTCAATCTTAATTTGGGGTTGGAATGAGGCCATGCTAATGGTGCCTGGTGAATGACTGGTGGGTGGCTTCAGTCATTATTGTTACTGGAAGAACTTCAGAGACCAGAGCATAAGCTCACTGAGGAAATTTAGAATCTAGTATTAAACAAACGATTTTAGAAAAATTACTATCATGGAGAAAAAGTCTCACATATTGGATTACATATTAAGTGCTTCTTTTTTCCTCTTTGAGAAAAATAACCCATCAAATTGAAATTGGTAAATGTAGAATCATAAGGTAAATAAAAGGATTAATTTGTGAAATATCGATACATTTCACAGAGTGTTATTACCCTCTATAGATATATTCTTAATAGACAAACTATTTATACTCTAATTCATTCAAAAGAAAAGCATTGCTACATCCTTCCAGTGAGACTATCAGACTTCAGAGGCTTTCTCCTAACATCATACTCTTCATTCTAGAGACTTACACCATATGTACATGCATGCTCGTGTGCTCAGTTGCTCAGTCATGTTTGACTCTTTTTGACTCTATGGACTGTAGCCCGCCAGGCTCCTGTGTCCTTGAGATTTTCCAGGCAAGAATACTGGAGTGGGTTGCCATTTCCTCCTCTGGGGATCTCCCCTACCCAGGGATTGAATTCACATGTCCTATGTCTCCTGCACTGGCAGATGGATNCATTCAAACATATATAAGATGTTATTCACTACTGCTAATAGCTAATCACACAAAAGAGTTTAGATGGGTCAATATCAACACCAGAAAGATTTGCATTTAGTCCATGGGGTCACAAAGAGTCGGACACGACTAAGCAACTGAACTGAACTGAGCTGAAAATTTATGTTGCTTGCCTTTCTATCGAGTTACAGTCTGCTGTTAACAGCAAATGAACTATTGAATGAGAGCCTGAGGAGTAGTGTAATGCACTACTCCTGTAATGCACTTTCTAGGGGGACTCCAAAAATGACTCATGGATCTTTGCCCTGGCCGTGCTCCTGAGCAGTACCTTTATCTACAACAGCATGGGCACCATCAACCACCAGGCCCTGGAACAGCTGCAGTATCCTTCCAGAGCTGACTAGCACATTTCATTGAGTTTATGGGAATAGCAACTGACACTGTTTTTCCTTTTCCATGACTCCATTCTGTTGACTGATGAGATGGTAAAATGGGGCAAAAGGGAATATTTGTAAAATTTGCTTTGGGGTAGGATCTGGAAATTTTGTTGGAGAGCACTTCTTTTTCCTTACCTAAGATCCCAGCTACGTGACTGAATTAACGGAGCTGATCAGAATCAAATCATCTCCCATCTCTGATGATGTAGAGGACTCAGTCGAGTTTGTGAGAATCTTTCCAGACTTTGTCTGGACTGTGCGGGATTTCATGCTGGAGCTGGAGTTTGATGGAAACCCCATCACTGAAGATGAGTACCTGGAGAATGCCTTGAAGTTGATTCCAGGTATCAGAGCAGGGGCAAGGTGGTAGAAAGCTCAGTAGGAAGTGGGATCAAGAGCCCTGATATTCAGCCCTTGATGTCAATCTTAATTTGGGGTTGGAATGAGGCCATGCTAATGGTGCCTGGTGAATGACTGGTGGGTGGCTTCAGTCATTATTGTTACTGGAAGAACTTCAGAGACCAGAGCATAAGCTCACTGAGGAAATTTAGAATCTAGTATTAAACAAACGATTTTAGAAAAATTACTATCATGGAGAAAAAGTCTCACATATTGGATTACATATTAAGTGCTTCTTTTTTCCTCTTTGAGAAAAATAACCCATCAAATTGAAATTGGTAAATGTAGAATCATAAGGTAAATAAAAGGATTAATTTGTGAAATATCGATACATTTCACAGAGTGTTATTACCCTCTATAGATATATTCTTAATAGACAAACTATTTATACTCTAATTCATTCAAAAGAAAAGCATTGCTACATCCTTCCAGTGAGACTATCAGACTTCAGAGGCTTTCTCCTAACATCATACTCTTCATTCTAGAGACTTACACCATATGTACATGCATGCTCGTGTGCTCAGTTGCTCAGTCATGTTTGACTCTTTTTGACTCTATGGACTGTAGCCCGCCAGGCTCCTGTGTCCTTGAGATTTTCCAGGCAAGAATACTGGAGTGGGTTGCCATTTCCTCCTCTGGGGATCTCCCCTACCCAGGGATTGAATTCACATGTCCTATGTCTCCTGCACTGGCAGATGGATTCTTTACGACTGAGCCACCTATAACCCGTCTTACACGGCATATGTCATATTCATATACTAAGTTGGTTACTCAGATTATATTTAGCAGAGAGAATAATAGGTGGTACCTAGAAGTAATATTGATTTTGTTTAATCATATACTTACCCTTTCAATAAATATTTATTGAACTGATGATATATGCCCCAAATCCCTCTGTATGATACTGTCACATCCAATAGAAAGTGTTGCAGAGGACTGATGGAGTGTCCTCATTACCTTTAGGCCAATCTAACCATGGAATTGTGTATGCTAAAGTAATCTCAAAACATATTTATAGAATGTGCATTTTTATTCGATTTTATAAAGCTTTTCTTTCCTGTATATCATTTGTTCCCAATGTGATTTCTTTCACAGATATATTGTGAATATCCTTATTTCTACCATTACTTTTCATGTCTGAAATGGAGATTGTAACATCAAAATAGTGTTTTGGACAGTTATTTGGATTGGCTTAACTTTCAAGAAGCACCTAATAAATAATTGATCCAGTGCACACTATGCAATGGCTGAGGAAAACAAAAGTTTCTTCAGTTGGTATAAACAGTTCTTTTTCCTCCCCAGAAGTATTTCCTTCAATCTTGGCTCAGTATAAAAATAGAGTTTCTATGGTAGATAACTTTAATTTATTTAACTTTATTTTTGGGTGCTCCAAAATCACTGCAGATGGTGATTGCAGCCATGAAATTAAAAGACGCTTACTCCTTGGAAGGAAAGTTATGATCAACCTAGATAGCATATTCAAAAGCAGAGACATTACTTTGCCAACAAAGGTCCGTCTAGTCAAGGCTATGGTTTTTCCAGTGGTCATGTATGGATGTGAGAGTTGGACTGTGAAGAAAGCTGAGCGCCAAAAAATTGATGCTTTTGAACTGTGGTGTTGGAGAAGACTTGAGAGTCCCTTGGACTGCAAGGAGATCCAACCACTCCGTTCTAAAGGAGATTGGTCCAGGGTGTTCTTTGAAAGGACTGATGCTAAAGCTGAAACTCCAGTACTTTGGCCATCTCAGGCGAAGAGTTGACTCATTGGAAAAGACTCTGATGCTGGGAGGGATTGGGGGTGGGAGGAGAAGGGGATGACAGAGGATGAGATGGCTGGATGACGTCCCCAACTCGATGGAAATGAGTCTGAATGAACTCTGGGAGTTGGTGATTGACAGGGAGGCCTGGTGTGCTGCAATTCATGGGGTCACAAAGAGTCGGACACAACTGAGCGACTGAAATGAACGGAACTGAACTGATGGTAGATTAGTGTAAGGTTGATTTTCAAATAGAAAACTTTATAGGCATAGGCATTAGAATGATTGAAAAAATTCCTGGAAATCAAAGTCCTCAGCCCCTTTACCAAGAGTCTGTCTCTTCTTTGATTGTCCTTTTCCACTTTTGCAGGTAAAGATCACCAAACTCAAAATTCCAACTTACCCAGAGAGTGTATTATGAAGTTCTTTCCCAAACGGAAGTGTTTCGTCTTTGACCGCCCTGCAAGTAACAGAAAACAATTACTCCATCTTGAGGAAATACCAGACAGCCAACTGGATGAGAATTTCCAGAAGCGGTCAAAAGTTTTCTGCTCATATATCTATACCCATGCAAAGACCAAGACCTTAAAAGAGGGAATCACTATTACTGGGAAAAGTGAGCCTCCTTTGCTACAGCATGTCTCTCTGTGATCACTGTGGGTGAGGAATGTGTGGTAGAGTTGAAGTTGTAAGTGTACTCTGGGATTGTCAATAATGGTGCTTTCTTCTTTTTCTCTTCATTAACTGTGTTCTCTATATAATTTGGAAAATCAGATATTCATCCCCACATAGAAATGCATGCTTCTTTATTAAAATTGCCCTGTATGAGGTTTTTTGAAGCATACCAAATGTCATGAAACTATTGGATTTGCCAGAATGTTCTTTCAGGTTTTTCAGTAAGATATTATGGAAAAACCCAAACAAACATTTTGGCCATCCCAATATTACACTAAAGCTCTGTTAAGGATAGACATATTCATGGTGATGAACCACTGAGTGGATAAGTGTTTCTAGTGAGGATATACAAGGTATTCTGTGAATTTACATGAATCAGTAATAAGTAGTAGGTCATGAATCCATGTAAACTCATTGAAAGTCTGAGAAACAAGTCTCAATATAATCTTATGTAGTGCTGGATTCATGCCCCTGTCAATGGGGCAGTCACATAGTGCCCTGTGCTGAGATGGGCCTGCTTGCTTTGAAGTTTGTATCATGGTCTGGAAATTCTTCATGACATTTTTGCATGTGGCTCTACATTTTCATTTGGATATACTGCTCACAAAATATGCAGTTTACTACATATATATAAGTTCTTTGTATTTTATTACAATGGGAAAAGTGTTACAGGAGAACCTTGAACATACTGTTTGAGATAATTCAATTAATACTGTATTGCGATGAAATGAGAACTATAAAATAGAGTGAATGGGAGACACAGTGATGTTACTATAAGAAAGTTATAGCAGGTGGAGAATACAATGATGAGGATAAGGATGAAGATGAGGAAAAGAAAGAGAAGAAAGAAAACCTCAAATTCAATAAAACTTTAGTAATTGTAAGAGTATTGATCTAAAGTTCATAAAACAAGGGAGAATGTTCTGTTTATTTTCAAAATATAATGTGTCATTCAGGGTTGGGGACTCTGGTGGAGGCCTACGTAAATGCCATCAACAGTGGATCAGTTCCTTGTCTGGAGAACGCAGTGACAACTCTGGCCCAGCTGGAGAACTCAGCAGCCGTGCAGAAGGCAGCTGATCACTACAGTGAGCATATGGCCCAGCGACTGAGCCTCCCCACAGACACGCTCCAGGAGCTGCTGGAGGTGCACGCAGCCTGTGAGAGGGAAGCCATTGCAGTCTTCATGAAGCACTCATTCAAGGATGAAAAGAAGGATTTCCAGAAGAAACTTCTGGTAATGTAGCCTAGAATATAGCCTTCCTGATACCTTTTCTTCTAGAAACTTGCTTAGGCTCCTTCTTTTTACCTGTGGTTCACATGCTTCTCATTTGTAAAAGGAGTTTGGATTCATGTGAAAGACAGGATTCTACAGGCTACATTCCAAACCTTTTTCTAAAAACTGGCCTCTTTATTTTCTACTGTAAACAAATTATCCTGTACTTAGCTGTTTAAAACAACACACATTTTTTTTTTTTTTTTTAAAACAACACACATTTATTAGCTCAAAATTCTTCAGGTTAGTTCCCAGCTCAGGGCATACAGGTGATGTGCTCTGTGTACAACAAGATGGAGGGGGGAAAAGGCTCACAGGGCTTAGTAATACTCCCAAGAATAAACAGCAAACAGTTTGTGATAGGATAAGAAGAATTTGATTTGAGCCAAATGAGGACTAGAGCCCTGAAGATACACATACAAGAAGCATTTGAATTGTGCTCCACTGGACTCCAAAATGGGGGCAGGGAGGAGGTGTTGCAAAACCCTCAATATAGCCAAAACCCACAAAATTACCTGTAGTATTTGTTAAGAATTAAGACTGGAGTTGGAAAGAAGTAGGAGTGCTTGTTAAAGGATTATTTGGAGTCTGAAACCGTTGCCTGTTTACAATGGGATCTTTGAGACCATAAGTTTACACCTTCCAGTTGCTATTATAGCAGACACTGTTTTGGGAATGGATGGTGGCATCCTTGAGTGTGATAAAGTTTAGGAGATTCAAATTCTCAGTGATGCAGAAACATGCCTGAAACCGCATCCATAATGGCCACCAAGCTCAGTTTTGAATTTCTGCACAAGTTATTCCATTTTGATTTTTAAATCTATTCCTTTAATGATTGAAGCAGATGTAAATGCATGCTTGAAAGGCCACAAACAGGTTATTGTATTGATCATAAAGTTTAATTTAAATCATGTATAAGCCACACTGTCATCCCTGCGTGTAAATATGTGAATATATCTTTCTTCAGCACTCACATGGGCTCTGGATCACCACCCTGCTCCATCTTTGGGCCAGCAATGGTGCCCTGTATTCTTCTTTTCTTTCTAATCTCTTTGATTATGTCTTCTGCCACCAACAGGAGAAGACTACATGTGAAAGACTTACGTGATTAGGTAATGTCCACTAGGGTCATCTCTACTTTTTAAAGTATCCTACACTATATAACATAATCTAAAGGCTAATAGAGTTTTGCCAAGAGAATGCTGGTCATAGCAAACAGCCTCTTCCAACAACACAAGAGACGACTCTATACATGGACATCACCAGATGGCCAACACTGAAATCAGATTGATTATATTCTTTGCAGCCAAAGATGGAGAAGCTCTATACAGTCAGCAAAAACAAGACCTGGAGCTGACTGTGGCTCAGATCATGAACTCCTTATTGCCAAATTCAGACTTAAATTGAATAAAGTGGGGAAAAACACTAAACCATTCAGTTCAGTTCAGTTCACTTAGTCGTGTCTGACTCATTGAGAACCCAAGAACTGCAGCACTCCAGGCCTCCCTGTCCATCACCAACCCAGAGCCCACCCATACCCATGGCCATTGAGTCAATGATGCCATCCAAACATCTCATCCTCTGTTGTCCCCTTCTCCTGCCCTCAATCTTTCCCAGCATCAGGGTCTTTTCAAATGAGTCAACTCTTCTCATCAGGTGGCTAAAGTATTGGAGTTTCAGCTCCAACATTCGCTGGATCATCGAAAAAGCAAGAGAGTTCCAGAAAAACATTTATTTCTGCTTTCTTGACTATGCCAAAGCCTTTGACTGTGTGGATCACAATAAACTATGGAAAATTCTGAAAGAGATGGGAATACCAGACCACCTGACCTGCCTCTTGAGAAACCTGTATGAAGGCTAGGAAGCAACAGTTAGAACTGCACATAGAACAACAGACTGGTTCCAAACAGGAAAGGGAGTATATCAAGGCTGTATATTGTCACCCTGCTTATTTAACTTCTATGCAGAGTACCTCATGAGAAACGCTGGACTGGAAGAAACACAAGCTGGAATCAAGATTGCCGGGAGAAATATCAATAACCTCAGATATGCAGATAATACCAGCCTTATGGCAGAAAGTGAAGAAGAACTAAAGAGCTTCTTGATGAAAGTGAAAGAGGAGAGGAGAAAAGTTGGCTTAAAGCTCAACATTCAGAAAACCAAGATCATGGCATCTGGTCCCATCACCTCATGGGAAATATGGGGAAACAGTGGAAAGAGTGACAGACTTTATTTTTCTGGGATAAAAATCACTGCAGATGGTGATTGCAGCCATGATATTAAAAGATGCTTGCTCCTTGTAAGGAAAGTCATGACCAACCTAGACAGCATATTCAAAAACAGAGACATTACTTTGCCGACAAAGGTCCATGTAGTCAAGGCTATGGTTTTTCCAGTGGTCATGTATGGATGTGAGAGTTGGACTGTGAAGAAGGCTGAGCACCAAAGAATTGATGCTTTTGAACTGTGGTGTTGGAGAAGACTCTTGAGAGTCCCTTGGACTGCAAGGAGATCCAACCAGTCCATCCTAAAGGAGATCAGTCCTGGGTGTTCATTAGAGGGTGTGATGTTGAAGTTGAAACTCCAATACTTTGACCACCTGATGAGAAAAGCTGACTCCCTGGAAAAGACCCTGATGCTGGGAAAGATTGAGGGCAGGAGGAGAAGGGGACGACAGAGAATGAGATGGTTGGATGGTATCACTGACTCAATGTACATGAGTTTGGGTGGGCTCTGGTAGTTGGTGTTGGACAGGGAGGCCTGGTGTGCTACAGTTCATGGGGTCTCAAAGAGTCGGACACGACTGAGCAGCTCAACAGAACTGAAACATATGATCAGTGTTCAACTTACTCGCAGGTCCAGGAATGTGCATACCAGGGAGAAAATTCTTGGCGATCATAATTCTGCTTACCATTGGCATATTCACAGAAACTTTGTCTTTTAGTCTACCGTTGTCCATCCTCCCAGTTTAAAAATCTCTTAGAGGAAAATCAGATCAATTATAGTTTACAAGTACAAAAGTGAAAAATAAAGTTCCTATATTTTCATACACTCAACCCCTCAATGAAGCAACAATTCAGAAAGAGTTCAAAATTCTGTTGTGTATGCTTAACTCACTAAGTTAGGCAATTGATTAGCTATGTATTAATATATATCTTTATCTATATCACCTAGGTTGCATAGGATGCCCTACTTCAAGTCATAATTGAGCTTTCCATTTTTCATTGTTGATGGGTGGATCACAATTAATCCTATTACTGTTAAAGAACAATGGAATCCACAGCTGCCAATCCATCAGTTCGCAGATATTGAGACTAAGCCAACAGAGTTTAGAGACTTCCTATAAGTCACATCAAAAGGCGGTCAGATCTAGAACTAAAACTAGTCTTGTGACTCCATATCTATTATTCTGTTTCTCATGTGCCCTGATGTTGTGCGACTGCTTCCTTCAAGAGGATCACCGTTGGACCTTCTCTTCTAACAGCTTCTTTCTATTGAATTTCTCTTCATTGCCTTGACAGGTCATGATTAAGAAAAATAAAGAAGATTTCTTGCTGCAAGATGAAGAAGCATCTGTCAAGTATTGTCAGGCTGAGCTTAAGAAGCTTTCAGACCCCTTGATGAAGAGTATTTCTGAAGGAACTTTCTCTCTCCCTGGAGGACACCGTCGCTACTTAGAAGCAAGGAACAGGTTTGAAGAGAAGTATAAACTCATTCCCAGGAAAGGAGTTAAGGTGAGGAGTAAGGAAAGATTGAGAGCAGGAGGAAAAGGGGATGACAGAGGATGAGATGGTTGGATGGTATCACTGACTCAATGGACATGAGTTTGGGTGGGCTCTGGTAGTTGGTGTTGGACAGGGAGGGCTGGTGTGCTGCAGTTCATGGGGTCTCAAAGAGTCGGACACGACTGAGCAGCTCAACCGAACTGAAACATATGATCAATGTTCAACTTACTCACAGGTCCAGGGAAGTGCATACCAGGGAGAAAATTCTTGGTGATCAAAATTCTGCTTACCATTGGCATATTCACAGACACAGAACAGAAGATTGGAGTCAAAGGGTCTTTGCTGGTTCTTTTGAAATTCTAAGACCATAGTACCATTTTTGTAGAGAAAGCAGAGCATGGTGGTATTTCTACACTTTTAGCTTTTATATCCGGAGAAGGCAATAGCAAGCCACTCCAGTACTCTTGCCTAGAAAATCCCATGGATGGAGGAGCCTGGTAGGCTGCAGTCCATGGGGTCGCTAGAAGTCGGATGCGACTGAGCGACTTCACTTTCACTTTTCGCTTTCACACAATGGAGAAGGAAATGGCAACCCACTCCAGTGTTCTTGCCTGGAGAATCCCAGGGACAGGGGAGCCTGTTGGGCTCCTGTCTATGGGGTCGCACAGAGTCGGACACGACTGAAGCGACTTAGCAGCAGCAGCAGCAGCAGCTTTTATATCCACAATTTGGCAGCTGCTTGGAGATCTGCGTTCAGTCTCAGGATTGGGAAGATCCCATGGAGGAGGAAATAGCAACCCACTCCAGTATTCTTGCCTGGACAATTCCATGGATAGAAGAGCCTCATGGGCTACATACAATCCATGGGCCCACAAGGAGTCGGACATGACTATGTGACTAACACTTTCACTTTCTTTAAATAAACTAGAAATACTTCTTCCCAAAGATAGGATCTATTATCAAGAATCTAGATGAAAGAGAACATTCCTTTCAATTAGCAAACACTGTAATGGGTTTTGAAAAAACACTAAATCAAAAAGATACCAGCATCCCAATGTTCATAGCAGCATTACTTACAATAGCCAAGACATGGAAGCAACATAAGTGTCCATCAACAGATGAATGGATAAAGGAGATGTGGAGTGTGCATATACAGGAATGTTACTCAGTTATCAAAAAGAATGAAATTTTGCCATTTGTGGCAACCTGGATGGACTTGGAGGGCATTATTCTCAAAGCAATGTCAGACAGAGAAAGACAAATACTGTATGGTATCACTTACATGTGAAATCCAAAAAATACAACAAACTAGTTATTATAACTGAAAAGCAGAAGACTCACAGAGAGAACAAATTTGTGGTTACTAACGTGGAGTGAGGGCAATATAGGAGTGAGGGTGGGAGGTACAAGTGACTGGGTGTAAGATAGGCTACAAAGATATATTGTAAAATACAGGAAATATAGCCAATATTTTGTATTAACTATAAATAGAGTATAACCTTTTAAAATTGTGTAAAAAATAAAATAATAAAAAATTTAAATGAGTACCCCCAAAATGGACTTTCTGCAAAGTGTAGGGAAAATTAAAGAAAAGTTGCTGTTCTCAAAAAGTTTATAGTCTTACCTGAGGACACATAAATAGCCATTGGATATGGTGGCACAATGGTTATCATACAGGTACACACTGATAGTGACAGGGACGATTGTAGTGGTGGTGATCTGATGACTGACGTATGTTGAGCACTCACTGCTTCAAGTG
>SJYH01000982.1:2860314-2873810 GCA_006408735.1 Sylvicapra grimmia | reverse complement strand
CAGAATCCTTTGTTCTTGCAGCTGTCCACACAGGTCAGTTTACAATGTTCCTGTAAATCTCCAACAAGACAACTGTTACTCTCTGTTCTATACTTTTAATCTCCATGTGAAAGGAACAGTATCATACCCTTAAAGGTCAGAGCCTTGAGAACCAGCTATCCTACATATTTCCTGGAGAAGGAAATGGCAACCCACTCCAGTATTCTTGCCTGGAAAATCCCATGGACAGGGGAGCCTGATGGGCTACAGACCATGGGGTCGCAAAGAGTCAGACACAACCGAATGACTAGCACTCACGCTATCCCATATATTTCAGGCTATAGGCAACAGAATACAAAGGTTAAAGTAGAAGAAACAGATTAAATATGGAGTCAGATTTGTTCGTTTATTGCAAACTGATCTTGTGGCTTTGGTTTTACCACAGGGTAGGATCTCTTTCATGGAAGCTGCAATAATGTCCTCCAAGGAGTCCCCTTCAACATCATTCAGGCATTTAGAGATATACTACTGAGATACAAAGCAGAAGGATATTTTCAGAAGAGAGGACAGCCCACTGAGATCATGCAGTCAGCTACCAGAAGCTTCTTTATCTGCACTTGTGTCTCTGACTCACTGAGTCACTGACCTGCTCCACTTCACTTTACACCCGACAGGGCTGACCCAGACCCAGGAAATCAGCAGGACAGCAAGAAGGCGGACAGACTGGCAGTGGCCCTCTCACTGGTCACAGGTGGCCCAGAAGGATGCTTCAAAGACTGAAATCTCGCTAATGAGAGCCCTAATTCCAAACGCCTGGGACCAATTTATTTAATATAATGTTTTCCTGTGATTTGCCTTCAGTTCAGTTTAGTCGCTCAGTCGTGTCTGACTGTTTTCGACCCCATGGACTGAAGCACTCCAGGCTTCCCTGTCCATCACCAATTCCTGGAGCTTGTTCAAAGTCATGTCCATTGAGTCAGTGATGCCATCCAACCATCGCATCCTCTGTCGTCCCCTTCTCCCCTGCCTTCAATCTTCCCAGCATCAGGGTCTTTTCCAGTGAGTCAGTTCTTCGCATCAGGGGGCCAGAGTATTGGAGAAAGGGCTAATAATATGTTAGCAAGGGAAGTGACAAGGGGACTCAGCATCTCCTATTTGGTAGCGTGGGAATTCCCAGAGGGAAAAGAAGGAAAAGAATCGCTCTTGTGCCCATTATGTGCAGATCCTATAGAAGCCTCACAGAAGGTCCCCCTACCACCCTGAGGGGTGGCACTGTCAGGAATTACAGTCATGAGACTCAGAGACATTGGGCCACCTGTACAGAGTCAGAGCAAGGACGTGGTGGGGAAGGGAGCTGATCTCGGGCTGCCTCAGGTCAAGTTTCTTTCCCAAGCCCATCCCGTGTTGTTTGAGATTTTCCCACAACAAAGCCTGTCCAGGCTGGGGAGGAGAGGACAGTGTCTCCAGCAGTCCAGCCTTCCACGGGTGGGATTCGCCCTGGAGACCCTCTTCCCTGCACGTCTCATTGCACACATGTGAGGTTGAGTGACCCGTGGCATCGTGCGCTCGGTCACAAGGAAGGAGAAGGAGACCAGGGATGCAGGAGAGAGGTGAGTGCTCTGGGTCTTACCTGCCTGCAGCCCAAGGGACCTGGAACAGCCACTACAACAGGCCCTTTGGCCAGGCCGGCAGGGACCCTCCCCAAGACTGCAGCCTGGTCACGCTGCAGGAGCACGCCAGCTGCGTCCTGGCTGCTTCCACGTGGTCCTTTCACCATGACTTTTGCTCCACATCTGGGGAGTGGGTGTGCAACTCTGCCAGCTCCAAAGCCCAGCCACGCATCAGGGGTGGGGCCACAGCCACAGAGTGGTGGCAGACCCGCCGTGAGCTCACCTAGATTGGAAACTGCACGAGGGGCACGCTTCCTGCTGTGACTGCAGACACAACCTCCTACGCACTGGTTCTTGACTTTCACATCAGCTCCCAGGACTGCCGGGACCATCCTCACAAACCGATGACTCAAAGCAATAGGAATCTGCTATCTCAAAGCTATGGAGGCTTGGGGTCCAAAATCGAGACGTCAGCAGGGCCGCGGTCTCCCCTAGAGCCTCGTCCCGGCCTCCGGTGGTTGGTGGCAGTCCTTCACTGGTGGCCACTCACTCCAGGCTCTGCCTCACCCCTGAAACGGGCTTCCTCCCCATGACTGCGTCTCCCCCATGTGTCTGTGTCCATATCTCCTCTTCTTATAAGGACACCAGTCACTGGATTTAGGGTCCACCCTGATCCAATACTAATTCCTCTTAACTTGATCATATGTGCAAAGACCTTGTTTCCCAGGTCACATTCAAGGATGACCACACAGGGAGTTGGGATTCCATGAAGCTTTCTGGGGGACACGTGTTAATACGCAAATTTTTTTCAAATTGACTGATAAATGTATGTGGCTACATCGGGTCTTAGCTGCGGCATGCAGGCTCGGCAGCAGGCTCCTCTCTAGTTGTGGTGCAGGGGCTCTAGAGTGCGTGGGTTCAGTAGTTGCCCTGCATGGGCTTAGTTGCCCCGCAGTATGAAACACAACTTTTTACCTCAGGTTTCTGTGCATTTCATTTACCCCTGAGGAAACCCTCATCCATCTAGTCATCATCAATAGATCCCCGAGCCTCAGTGCCTCCCCACTGACCATCAGCCTTACCCATCACTGAGTTTACCTTCAGCAATCTCTGCTGGTAAGTGCCCAGAACTCCATCCCTGCCAGAGAGCCAACTCTGCAGGGGTCTCACTTAGTCTCTTCCACCCTCAGATCCTACATAACAGATCCATCTTAACACCCCCACCTCCAGCAAACCTATACAGTGTATTAAAAAGCAGACATATCACTTTGCCAACAAAGGTCTGTATAGTCAAAGCTATGGCTTTTCCAGTAGTCATGTACAGAGGTGAGAGTTGTACCATAATGAAGACTGTGCACCAAGAATTGATGTTTTCAAACTGTGGTGCTGGAGAAGACTCTTGGAGTCCCTTGGGTACCAAGGGGATCAAACCAGTCAATGCTAAAGGAGATCAACCCTGAATGTTCATTGGAAGGACTGATGTTGAAGCTGAAGCTCCAGTATTCTGGCCACCTGATTGGAAAAGATCCTAATGTTGGGAAAAATTGAGGGCAGGAGGAGAAGGGGGTGACAGAGGATGAGATGGTTGGATGGCATCACCGACTAAATGGACATGAGTCTGAGGAAACTCGGGAGATAGGGAAGGACAGGGAAGCCTGGCATGCTACAGTCTATGGGGTGGCAGAGTCAGACACAACCAAGTGACTGACCAACAGTCAGCAACCTTCTGCCCCACACCTCAACGCTCGGTCTTTGCCAGGTCGTGCAGGCCTGGTGCCTTCCAGATCCTGTGGCAACAAGGAAGCCGGGGCTGGAGGCCAGCAGCTGGTGGCACAGACACGAGGGGAGAGTGTCAGGCCCCGCCCACCACATGACGAGGGACCAGGATGAGTGGTAACTGCAAGAGCTTCTTACCCCTGGCCCCTAACCATTAGCCGGGGAGGCGGTCCTCGGGCCAGAAAGCAAAGGAAAGGTGTGGACGTGGAGGGTCCCGTCCAGAGCTGGGGACATGCACAGTAAGGCATGGACTCTACCCAACAGCCCTCTGAGGGCTGGCGGGGGCTTTGGGGGGTGAGAAGAATGGGGCATTGGCCCAGGAGGTGGTGGGCAGGGTTCCATCCAGCTACAGACAGGGAGGCTTACTGGCTCTATCAGCTGCCAGAGCGGACTCCCTTCTGTGGGGTTGGCCACACGGCCCATTAGCACCCACTGGCAGAAAAGCAGAGCCATGCACCAAGCTTTAACTAACAACCTCCAAAAGCGCTTACAACCAGAAAAGTACCACCTGTTGACGTCATGCTTTCTGGAAAGTGGGAGGAGATTGTCAATCATTCCCTCCTATAGCACAAGCCCTCAGCCCTGCTCAGATGCAGACCTGGGACCGCCCTGGCACTCCAGTGGATAGGCATCCACCTACCAATGTGGGGGACGTGAGTTCGATCCCTGGTCTGGGGAGATACCACATGATGCAGGGCAACTAAGCCCGAGCACCACAGCTATTGATTCTGTGCCCTAGGGCCTGGTGTCACAAATACTGAAGCCCACACACTGCAGTCAAGACACGTCCCCGCTCACCACCACTAGAGAAAGTCTGTGTGCACCAGTGAAGAACCAGTGCAGCCAAAAATTAATTAATTCTATATTGATCACATTTGAAATAATCATATTTTTATATGTCACATGTCATGTATAATTGTATATGTACTACATACATTTTATAATACTTAGACTATTACTACATAATACAATTTAGGTAATACAGTATTAAAATTTCCCCTGTTTAATCTACCCAAAAAAGCGTGCAGAGTAATGATAGTAAAGATGATGCAAGATTTCCTGAGAATATGAGTCCCAGCAGGTGCTCTCCACTGGAAGTTCTCCTTCATCAAATACGCTTAGGAAGTATCATATATTTCCTCCCTCCTTCAAAAATACACATTTGCACACAATTAAGGAACACGGTCTTGGGCTTCCCTGGTAGCTCAGACAGTAAAGGGTCTGCCTGCACTACAGGAGACCCAGGTTCAATCCCTGGATCGAGAAGATCCCTGGGAGAAGGAAATGGCAACCCACTCTAGTACTCTTGCCTGGAGAATCCCATGGACGGAGGAATCTGGCAGGCTGCAGTCCATGGGGTCGCAAAAAGTTGAACACAACTGAGCAAGGCTACCATACCATACACAGGAATCTGGTCACATAACGAACCGGCATTTCCCCCAAAATGGTATTTTTTCCATTCTATCCATGAATATCCCATGCAACCAGTGTTCCACAGAAACTACTTTGAGAAATGCTTTGCCAACATACAGAGAACACCAGCAACCACCAGAGAGGCTGAAGGTGCAGCGTGCATGCCACGCGCAGAACACCCCAGGCTCAGTGGGAAACAGCCAAAGAAAAACAGCACTTCCCAGAAACAGCGCACTCCATTTCCGGGTCAGTAACCCTCAAGATCTGAGTCGATGTCTGCGAAGGGCTGATGGGAGCAGGCCAGGCAGCAACCTCATTGGCCACGGAATGAATCACCTTCGCATCTACATCACAGCCTGTTTCACATGGGCAAGACAGTTAGCTTCGGAGGGAGGGAGCGTTCAGTTCAGTTCAATTGCTCAGTCATGTCCAACTCTCTGTGAGCCCATGAATCGCAGCACACCAGGCCTCCCTGTCCGTCACCAACTCCCGGAGTTCACTCAGACTTATGTCCATCGAGTCAGTGATGCCATCCAGCCATCTCATCCTCTGTCGTCCCCTTCTCCTCCTGCCCCCAATCGCTCCCAGCATCAGAGTCTTTTCCAATGAGTCAACTCTTCGCATGAGGTGGCCAAAATACTGGAGTTTCAGCTTTAGCATCATTCCCTCCAAAGAAATCCCAGGGCTGATCTCCTTCAGAATGGACTGGTTGGATCTCCTTGCAGTCCAAGGGACTCTCAAGAGTCTTCTCCAACACCACAGTTCAAAAGCATCAATTCTTTGGCGCTCAGCCTTCTTCACAGTCCAACTCTCACATCCATACATGACCACAGGAAAAACCATAGCCTTGACTAGATGGACCTTTGTTGGCAAAGTAATGTTTCTGCTTTTCAATATGCTCTCTAGGTCGGTCATAACTTTTCTTCCAAGGAGTAAGCGTCTTTTCATTTCATGGCTGCAGTCACCATTTGCAGTGATTTTGGAGCCCAAAAAAATAAAGTCTGACACTGTTTCCACTGTTTCCCCATCTATTTCCCATGAAGTGATGGAGCCAGATGCCATGATCTTCGTTTTCTGAATGTTGAGCGTAGTAAGCATCAAATACTGTGTGCTGCAAACACCTACCTACAGGGTCACAGGGCGTGCAGTTGGGAATGTTTCCACTACTTAGTAAAAAAAAAAAAAAGCTATTTGCCAGGCCTCCCTGGTGGCTCAGTGTGTAAGAATCCGTCTGCCAGTGCAGGGGAGATAGGTTTGTTCCCTGATCCAGGAAGATCCCACGTGCCTCGGAGCAACTAAGACCAAGCACCACAGCTACAGAGCCTGTGCTCTAGAGCCCGGGAGCTTCAACTGCTGAGCCCACGTGCCTCAGCTACTGAAGTCTCAATTCAATAGAGGCATTGCTTCCCCAGTAAGAGAAGCCGCTGCCATCAGAAGCCCGAGCAACGCAGCTAGAGTAGCCCCTGCTCACCACCACTAGAGAAAGCCCATGCAGAGCAAGGAAGACCCGGAACAGCCAAATAAATAAAGAGAACCATTTAAAAATAAAACCTCTTTGCCTCCAGAGGCCAAGGATCTTCCGTTCGAAAGGCGTGTCGCTGTCAAATTGTCAACCAGCTGTAGGATCTTAACAATATTCCATTCTCTACTGTCTACTTTTGGGCCGGGGGACTGTTAGCGAGAGGAGGTTTGACAGTGATCGGCAAGTAGCCTTCATTAGCACCATCAGCTCTTTGTCTGATTTGGGGACGGGAGTAACCTCACTGTCCCGGGAAGAATCACTGGTGTGGCCTCCCTTGTACCTTGGAAGTAATGTCACTAACTAGCCATGGCCTTGGAGAAGGGGTGGCAGGACTCTGATGGTTTGAAAGGTCCTGAGATCTGGGTTCTTCTCCCTGACACATTGGACCATGATCTGGCATAGCGTCCGTTCGACCAGGGGCTGCGTTCTCTCTGAAAGACCAGTCATTCTGATGATGTTGATTTCAGGAAAACAGCCCTTTGGGACCCCGTGGACAGAAGCCAAGTAAAGGATTTTCTCTGCTTGCCATCTCCTGTCAAGCGCAGCGTCACGCTCCTTCCAGAAGCTGTCACACCACCCCAACCTCTCCCTAAGGATGGAGACCTTCAACGCTGAAGTGGCCGTCTGTGAGGATCTACAGCTTAGTGTCCAGAAAAACATAGCAAGCATGACATCACTAGCGTAAGAGTCATGTTCCTAATCTGTTAGATTCATCTGTCCCCTTAGAAGGTGAACACAGGTACTCCAGTGGTCTCCTAAGGGCCTCCCTTAGCTCCCACCTGAGGCTCACTGGCAGGAAAAGGATCCAAGTGACTGGAGGGGGGTCACGGTGGGGAAGGGGTCTACAAGGGAGGGCTGCCAGGCCTGGCAGGGAAGAGCAATGCCAGGAGCTGCCCCACTCCAGTCCCAGGACCAGAGCCCATGAGGTAAAGTAAAGCATGCTGGACCAACAAGCTGGGCAGGGACCTGCCACACGGAGGGCACCCTGGCGGCAGGCCTAGACACGTGGCAGGGGGCGGGCCCCTTCCTCCAGTGTCACCAGAGGGAACCCCGCTGGCGGCCGAAACCAGGATGGGCTTGGAGAGCTGGGGTTCACCTGCTTTCCTCCCCAAGAAGCTTCCAAAGCAGAGCTGGCCGCCCAGCAAAGCAGGACTCCTGAACAACACGAGCAGAGGCCGAGGTTCCCCATTCCCTTGCAGGAGAAGGATTTCTCAACTTTATCTTCAAGGCAAGGAGGACTGTAATTATTTAGCATTCATTATGTAGATTCTCCAAATAAGATACTGGAGTGAGTTGCCATGCCCTCCTCCAGGGGATCTTCCCAAACCAGGGATCAAACCCAGGTCTCCTGCATTGCAGGCGGATTCTTTACCATCTGAGCTACCAGGGCAGCCCGTATTAATTTTGCTTATTTTATGCCCCTGGGCACATTTAATAGCAAAGTTTCTTTTAATCCAGGGAAGAGTTTCCCCAGAAGGGTGGGACCGTGGCCCCTTTCTTCTGCAAACATTCTCTTTTCCTGCTGTCCATTAGCCATCCACCTATCCCATGAGAGCCGTGAGATCTTGGCGATGCAGAAGCAGCAGCATTTTACTCTTAAATCACAGTCCTGTGGGCCAAGCTCCCAGGTTGACAAAGTCCAGAGGGATGAGGTGATTGAGGAATTGGCCAAGCTGCTCAAGGGGAGTTGAACTTGAGCACTTGGGGTCACCAGCACCCCCCATCAAGGTGCACCTGGCATTCACCACTCTATCTTTCCCAGACCTTCCCAGCCTGGCACTGGGGAAACCATCCATAACATAACTTCAGGACATCCTGCATTGGAACAAGATGGGAGAGAGACTCAAGGCATGAATGTGGGAAACAGGCCCTGAGCCCCCTGTTTGGTCTCATTAGAAAGTGGTGGCAGGGGTGGGGGACAGGGCAGCGGCTGGATGAGCCAGGCATGCCCGCACCCCGAAATCTGTCTCCTTTCCCTCTCAACCCGTCTCCCTCACCCCTCTCTGCCCACACTCGCCCCTGCAACTCCCGGCACCCAGAATGTCCGAGCATCTTCCCACTCCCTGGTAAGGATGGCTTAAACAGATCGGGGACAGGGTCTGCGGGCCGAGAAGCCGTCAGCAGGAAGGCAATGGAGGGCTGGACCTGGCTTGGCAAACCCAGGGCTCTGCATGCCCCTGTGCACGTTACCAGCATCTCAGCATTTCCTCACCTGGGAGCCCGCCTCGCTGAGGGAGGAAACACATAAATCAAACCATTAAGGGGCACGGATGAGCTAATTAGCTGGCAAAGCGCTGGGCAAGGGCTCGGCAGTGTTGTTATTTTTAGTCAGGGGTTCTGAATCAGGACACAAGGCATCATTAACCACTGCTGTGTCAGCTTTAATGAGGCACTCAATAAGTCCAAGGATGCACGCTAGCACCTGCCCTAGGTCAAGTTTGCGTGGGCATGAGCCATATGGGTCCCCAGAGGAGACGGGCAGCAGGCTGGGCAGGGGCGGGATCTCAAAACTGTTCTAACATGCCCAGTCACCTCTGGACCCGAGTCCACCCTTTCCCCGTGGCTCTTGGTAGCAAAACTGTCCTCAAAAGATGTGTCCATACACATACCTCTAGGTTCTCACTCTCCATTCATTCACTCCATTTCATTCAATCCACCTGCTTAAGGTCACCAATGACTTCCCACTGAAAATGGCCAACTGACCCCTAAAAGTGACAGACTTTATTTTGGGGGGGGCTCCAAAATCACTGCAGATGGTGATTGCAGTCATGAAATTAAAAGATGCTTGCTCCTTGGAAGAAAAGCTATGACCAACCTAGACAGCTTATTAAAAAGCAGAGACATTCCTTTGCCAACAAAGGTCAGTCTAGTCAAAGCTATGGTTTTTCTAGTAGTCATGTATGGATGTGAGAGTTGGCCTATAAAGAAAGCTGAGCACCAAAGAATTGATGGTTTTGAAGTGTGGTATTGGAGAAGACTCTTAAGAATCCCTTGGACTGCAAGGAGATCCAACCAGTCAATCCTAGAGGAGATCAGTACTGAATATTTCATTGGAAGAACTGATGTCGAAGCTGAAACTCCAATACTTTGGCCACCTGATGCGAAGAACTGACTCTTTGGAAAAGACTCTGAAAGATGGGGAAGATTGAAGGCAGGAGGAGAAGGTGACGACAGAGGATGAGATGGTTGGATGGCATCACCGACTCAATGGATGTGAGTCTGAGTGAACTCCCGGAGTTGGTGATGGACAGGGAGGCCTGGTGTGCTGTGATTCATGGGGTCGCAAAGAGTCGGACATGACTGAGCGACTAAACTGAACTGAACTGAGACAGTATATTAAAAAGCAGAGACATTACTTTGCTAATAAAGGTCCACCTATTCAAGGCTATGGTTTTTCCAATAGTCATGTATGGATGTGAGAGTTGGACTTTGAAGAAAGCTGAGCACCAAAGAATTCATGCTTTTGAACTATGGTATTGGAGAAGACTCTTGAGAGTCCCTTGGACTGCAAGGAGATCCAACCAGTCCATTCTGAAGGAGATCAGCCNCAGGACTGATCTCCTTTAGGATGGACTGGTTGGATCTCCTTGCAGTCCAAGGGACTCTCAAGAGTCTTCTCCAACACCACAGTTCAAAAGCATCAATTCTTCAGCGCTCAGCTTTCTTCACAGTCCAACTCTCACATCCATACATGACCACTGGAAAAACCATAGCCTTGACTAGACGGACCTTTTTTGGCAAAGTAATGTCTCTGCTCTTGAAAATGCTATCTAGGTTGATCATAATTTTTCTTCCAAAGAGTAAGCGTCTTTTAGTTTCATGGCTGCAGTCACCATCTGCAGTGATTTTGGAGCCCCCAAAAAATAAAGTCTGACACTGTTTCCACTGTTTCCCCATCTATTTCCCATGAAGTGATGTGACCAGATGCCATGATCTTCATTTTCTGAATGTTGAGCCTAGTAAGCGTCAAATACTGTGTGCCGCAAACACCCACCTACAGGGTCACAGGGCGTGCACTTGGGAATGTTTCCACTACTTAGTAAAAAAAAAAACTATTTGCCAGGCCTCCCTGGTGGCTCAGTGTGTAAGAATCCGTCTGCCAATGCAGGGGAGATAGGTTTGATCCCTGATCCAGGAAGATCCCACGTGCCCCGGAGCAACTAAGACCAAGCACCACAGCTACAGAGCCTGTGCTCTAGAGCCCGGGAGCTTCAACTGCTGAGCCCACGTGCCTCAGCTACTGAAGTCTCAATTCTCTAGAGGCGTGGCTTCCCCAGTAAGAGAAGCCGCTGCCATCAGAAACCTGAGCAACACAGCGAGAGTAGCCCCTGCTCACCACCACTAGAGAAAGCCCATGCAGAGCAAGGAAGACCCGGAACAGCCCAACAAATAAAGAAAACCATTTAAAAATAAAACCTCTTTGCCTCCAGAGGCCAAAGATCTTCCGTTCAAAAGGCGTGTCTTTGTTAAACTGAACCAGCTGTAGGATCTTAACAATATTCCATTCTCCGCTGTCTTCTTTTGGGAGGGGGGACTGTTAGCGAGAGGAGGTTTGACAGTGATCAGCAAGTAGCCTCCATTAGCACCATCAGCTCTTTGTCTAATTTGGGGATGGGAGCAACCTCACTGTCCCGGGAAGAATCACTGGTGTGGCCTCCCTTGTACCTTGGAAGTAATGTCACTAACTAGCCATGGCCTTGGAGAAGGGGTGGCAGGACTCTGATGGTGTGAAAGGTCCTGAGATCTGGGTTCTTCTCCCTGACACATTGGACCATGGTCTGGCATAGCGTCCGTTCGACCAGGGGCTGCGTTCTCTCTGAAAGACCAGTCATTCTGATGATGTTGATTTCAGGAAAACAGCCCTCTGGGACCCCGTGGACAGAAGCCAGGTAAAGGATTTTCTCTGCTTGCCATCTCCTGTCAAGCGCAGCGTCACGCTCCTTCCAGAAGCTGTCACACAGCCCAAACCTCTCCCTAAGGATGGACACCTTCAACGCTGGAGTGGCCATCTGTGAGGATCTACAGCTTAGTGTCCAGAAAAACATAGCAAGCATGACATCACTAGCGTAAGAGTCATGTTCCTAATCTGTTAGATTCATCTGTCCCCTTAGAAGGTGAACACAGGTACTCCAGTGGTCTCCTAAGGGCCTCCCTTAGCTCCCACCTGAGGCTCACTGGCAGGAAAAGGATCCAAGTGACTGGAGGGGGGTCGCTGTGTGGAAGGGGTCTACAAGGGAGGGCTGCCAGGCCTGGCAGGGAAGAGCAATGCCAGGAGATGCCCCACTCCAGTCCCAGGGCCAGAGCCCAGGAGGTGAAGTAAAGCATGCTGGACCGACAAGCTGGGCAGGGACCTGCCACACGGGGGGCACCCTGGTGGCAGGCCTAGACACGTGGCAGGGGGTGGGCCCCTTCCTCCAGTGACACCAGGGGGAACCGCGCTGGTGGCCGAAACCAGGATGGGCTTGGAGAGCTGGGGTTCACCTGCTTTCCTCCCCAAGAAGCTTCCAAAGCAGAGCTGGCTGCCCAGCAAAGCAGGACTCCTAAACAACACGAGCAGAGGCAGAGGTTCCCCTTTCCCTTGCAGGAGAAGGATTTCTCAACTTTATCTTCAAGGCAAGGAGGACTATAATTATTTAGCATTAATTATGTAGATTCTCCAAGTAAGATATTGGAGTGAGTTGCCATGCCCTCCTCCAGGGGATCTTCCCAAACCAGGGATCAAACCCAGGTCTCCTGCATTGCAGGCAGATTCTTTACCATCTGAGCTACCAGGGGAGCCCATATTTATTTTGTTTATTTTATGCCCCTGGGCACATTTAATAGCAAAATTTCTTTTAATCCAGGGAAGAGTTCCCCCAGAAGGGTGGGACCATGGCCACTTTCTTCTGCAAACATTCTGTTTTCCTGCTGTCCATTAGCCATCCACCTATCCTGTGAGAGCCGTGAGATCTTGGCGATGCAGAAGCAGCAGCATTTTCCTCTTAAATCACAGTCCTGTGGGCCAAGCTACCCAGGTTGACAACGTCCAGAGGAATGGGGTGACTGAGGAATTGGCCAAGCTGCTCAAGGGGAGTTGAACTTGAGCACTTGGGGTCACCAGCACCCCCCATCAAGGTGCACCTGGCATTCACCACTCTATCTTTCCCAGACCTTCCCAGCCTGGCACTGGGGAAACCATCCATAACATAACTTCAGGACATCCTGCATTGGAACAAGATGGGAGAGAGACTCAAGGCATGAATGTGGGAAACAGGCCCTGAGCCCCCTGCTTGGTCTCATTAGAAAGTGGTGGCAGGGGTGGGGGACAGGGCAGCGGCTGGATGAGCCAGGCATGCCCACACCCGGAAATCTGTCTCCTTTCCCTCTCAACCCATCTCCCTCACCCGTCTCTGCCCACGCTCGCCCCTGCAACTCCCGGCACCCAGAATGTCCGAGCATCTTCCCACTCCCCAGTAAGGACGGCTTAAACAGATCGGGGACAGGGTCTGCGGGCCGAGAACCCGTCAGCAGGAAGGCAATGGAGGGCTGGACCTGGCTTGGCAAACCCAGGGCTCCGCACGCCCCTGTGCACGTTACCAGCATCTCAGCATTTCCTCACCTGGGAGCCCGCCTCACTGAGGGAGAAAACACATAAATCAAACCATTAAGGGGCACAGACGAGCTAATTAGCTGGCAAAGTGCTGGGCAAGGGCTCGGCAGTGTTGTTATTTTTAGTCAGGGGTTCTGAATCAGGACACAAGGCATCATTAACCACTGCTGTGTCAGCTTTAATGAGGCACTCAATAAGTCCAAGAATGCACGCTAGCACCTGCCCTAGGTCAAGTTTCCGTGGGCATGAGCCATATGGGTCCCCAGAGGAGACGGGCAGCAGGCTGGGCAGGGGCGGGATCTCAAAACTGTTCTAACATGCCCAGTTACCTCTGGACCCAAGTCCACCCTTTCCCCCTGGCTCTTGATAGCAAATCTGTCTTCAAAAGACGTGTCCACACACATACCTCTAGGTTCTTACTCTCCATTCATTCACTCCATTCCATTCAATCCACCTGCTTAAGGTCACCAATGACTTCCCACTGAAAATGGCCAACTGACCCCTAAAAGTGACAGACTTTATTTTGGGGGGGCTTCAAAATCACTGCAGATGGTGATTGCAGTCATGAAATTAAAAGATGCTTGCTCCTTGGAAGAAAAGTTATGAC
>SJYH01000982.1:2847928-2860239 GCA_006408735.1 Sylvicapra grimmia | reverse complement strand
ACTGAACTGAACTGAACTGAGACAGCATATTAAAAAGCAGAGACATTACTTTGCCAACAAAGGTCCATCTAGTCAAGGCTATGGTTTTTCCAATAGTCATGTATGTATGTGAGAGTTGGACTGTGAAGAAAGCTGAGCACCGAAGAATTGATGCTTTTGAACTATGGTGTTGGAGAAGACTCTTGAGAGTCCCTTAGATGGCAGGGAGATCCAATCAGTCCATCCTAAAGGAGATCAGTCCTGAGTGTTCATTGGAAGGGCTGATGCTGAAGCTGAAACTCCAATACTTTGGTCACCTGATGGGAAGAACTGATTCATTTGAAAAGACCCCGATGCTGGAAAAGATTGAAGGCAGGAGGAGAAGGGGACAACAGAGGATGAGATGGTTGGATGGCATCACCTACTCAAGGGACATGGATTTGGGTGGACTCCTGGAGTTGGTGATGGACAGAGAGGCCTGGCGTGCTTTGGTCCATGGAGTTGCAAAGAGTTGGACACAACTGAGTGACTGAACTGAACTGAATCATCCAGAAACCATTCCCCCAACCCCTGGTTCCATGGGAAAATTGTCTTCCGTGAAACTGGTCTCTGGTGCCAGAAAAGGGACCACAGTCTCCTCTCTTCTCTCACTCCCCTCATCCTATCGGCTCCACCCTCAGAACATACCCAGAATACAACAACACTCACCCTGTGGCCAGCACACCAGCCCAAGCTGCCTGACCTCCTCCCCCAGAGCAGCACACGTCCAGAGCAGCTCTCTCTGTGCCCTGTCCTGCACAATCTCTTTTCAGCTTGAACTAGATCATGTAGTTTCATGCTCAAAAGCATCAGATTTGAGAATCCTCACCTATAAAAAGGCTTTGTTCTATGTCAGCTTTGAAAACTCATTTTTTTTTAGCCACTCATGGCATGTGGGATCCCCGCCAGGGACTGAACCCTTATCCCCTGCAGTGGAAGCTCAGAGTGTTATCCCCTGGACCTCCAGGGAAGTCCTGCTTTGAACTTGGCATCCCGTGCTTACATTCTTCTCCTTCAACAGTAGAGGGTGAAAGCAGGCTGCTGAGGCGATAACACAGGGCCTTAAAGATCCTTACATCTCAGCTTGTACTATTAACAGGACCGCAATGAGCGTGGAGACACGTGGGTGCTGGCTGTTGATACAAAAGACACTGAGGTTTCTGAGCAAGGATGTGGTCAGAAAGGAAAGAATCAGGTCAACTAGGGACCTATGTCCTTTGTGTACATCTGCTAGAAATCGAGGCAGGCCAAGAGGGCTGACCTGTTGGTAGCAGACTGGAATCCTTATTTGTTTACCATCTGGGAAGTGACTCGGCGTAAGGAAAGGGATAGTGTTACTTGCTCCGTTGTGTCTGACTCCTGCAACCCCATGGACCAGAGCCCTCCAGGCCCCTCTGTCCATTCAGTTCTCCAGGCCAGAATACTGGAGTGGGTAGCCATTCCCTTCTCCAGGGGATCTTCCTGGACCCAGGGATCAAAGCCAAGCCTCCCGCGTTGCAGGCAGATTCTTTACTGTTTGAGCCACAAGGGAAGCCAAAAAATTCTGCCTGCAATGAAGGAGACACAGGTTCAATCCCTGTGTTAGGAAGACCCCCTGGAGAAGGAAACAGCTACCCACTCCAGTATTCTCACCTAGAGAATCGATGGACAGAGGAGTTTGATGGGCTACAGTCCATGGGGTTGCAAAGAGTTGGATACGACTGAATGATTAACATCATCATTTATTGTTTCAATAACAGATGCCATTTATTAAGCACTTACTTAGTGTTTTGCTTGCATTCTCAATTATTCCTTAAAACAATCATGTGAAGTAAATATAGTTATTACCTCCTTCAAAATACTAGGTTGCCCAAAGTAACCCATATTGTAACCCAGATATTTCATCTGGCTTCAAGCTCATTCACTATTCAACCCATAGCCACAGTGCCTCCCATCATCAGGGATTATTCAGGTGCAAGGAAGGAGAAGTACTACACTCAAGACAGCTTGAGTAGAAGGGATTTAACAGGAAGAGATGGGGAAGCTTTGTGGAAAGCCTGCTGATGAGAGATCGTGGAATGTTCAAAGAATGAAAGAGGCNGGGAGGGTGGGGAGGTAAGGAGAGTGACTAAGGAAATCATGCTTTATTACACGTCAGAGAAATACCTCAGGGAAAGGAAGGGCATCTGTCAATAGCTACAGTTAAAGCGGAAAATACTATTGCAATTTTTGGAGCTCCACAATAGTTTATTTTGAAGGCTTCATCCCCAGCTGTACGCTTTAGTTTTTGCAAAGAAAAGGAGCAGCAAGCAATCTGTAAGAATCTGCATCAAAGCAAGAGAAGATGAGTTTCACTAACATAGGTCCTTGCTCATTTTACCAGCAAGGATGACAGTGTTATCATGAAGAGTGCCAGAACTGTGGTTTTAATGTACCCAAACACAAAATGTGGGCTCCAAGCAAAACGAATTATCACATTTTTAAGAGCCATCCCCACTGGGAAGCAGAGGGAGGCTGATACAAGTGCAAATCGTTTAGAATGAACAACTTGCCTCTTTATGCAAGAGTTTCTAAATAAAATAGGGAAATAAAATCTAGCTGTGCCCTTTCACAAGTTGGCAGTGCTCAAGGGCAGAGAGACCTGGAACCAAGTCCATGAGGGCTTGTAATCAGCATGGGAAAAGTAGGAAACTCGGGCCAACTTTCCTTTATAAAAGCCAGTCTTACCCACGCCCAGACCCTCTCCGTTCTCCTCGTCTTCCTCTGCTGACATCTTCCAGAGGGCAACTTCTCTCACCATGTCTTGGGCAAGCATCGACAGCTGCTATAGAGATGGCCCTGCCCAGCAAAGAAGGAGGTCACATCCCTTCAGCAGGAGAGCTCAGCCCAGGCCGGAGTGAAGGTGAAGCAGCAACATGGGGAGGAGGAACAGTCAGGATGCAAGGCCAGTTGGAAGAAGGGAAGGGAAAGTTCCATTCCGTGACTGGGAGGCAGGAGGGTGACTTAGAGCCGATGATGACATTTGGCTCGGGCAGTGAAGGACTGTGAATCTCAGAAATAAGCAGGGATTCCTGAAGAGCCAGGCAGGCAGGCACCAAGTCAGGGGAGGAAGACCATGGTCAGGGGACAGCGGTTTTCTGGCCTGGCTCCTGGGTGAAGAGAGGCGCAGAACAAAGAGGAAGGGGGGAGTCTGGAGCAAGCCTGGACCTGGGCAGGGAGCATCTTGAGTGGCACCCTTGAACTTGATTCAGAAACAGAAGACCTTGTCCTCCTGGAGTTGGCTATCTTAGCGTCACAGTGCGGCTCTCCCCAGAGAGGGAGATTCTGTCACGCCGGAAAACCCCACCTTCTGGCCACACTCTGAACTCAGCCCGACCACAGCTCAGGGGCACAGGGCTGTTTCTTTGGCAAGACATGAATTTTGGCCACCTGATGCAAAGAGCTGTCTCATTGGAAAAGACCCTGATGCTGGGAAAGATTGAAGGTGGGAGGAGGGGGTGACAGAGGATGAGATGGTTGGATGGCAGCACTGACTCAAGGGACATGAGTGTGAGCAAGCTCCGGGAGATGATGAAAGGCAGGGGGGCCTGGTGTGCTGCGGTCCACGAGGTCACAAAGAGTCAGACACGACTGAGCAACTGAACAACAAACTAGGCAGAAATGGCCTCTCTCCTCCCAAACAGTAAGCCCACACGTTTCAAGGGTCCAGCAAATCCTTTGCCCTTTCTATGTCTAAGCTTCTGATTCGATGGAAGCCACGGGCCCTCTCCCTCGTCAGTCACTGCACTTTCACAGAAGCGTGGGCCCCCAGCCACAGACGCCCTGCATCGACGGTCTGCCCCAGGAATGGGGTGGATACGGCTTTAAGTGACTCATCTTCCCCAACAGCAAACTGCTAGATTACACTCGGCGCACCTGGGAACTGGACCAACATAATCAAGTAGAGTAAAAATAATTATTCAGAGATTCTGTTGTGATAGCATTAAGGATGCATTTGCTATCCTTATAATTGGCACTTATGTGAAAGCCAGAGGCATAAAGCAGCCCCAGAGCATGGCATGGTAGAGACAGCCAGTCCCCGGGGGCTGTGACACGTTGGTGTGACGTCAGGGCCACCAGGCAGATCCCCACGCCCTGCTCACCGCCTCTATTCTAGCCTGGACTCTGGGCCCTGTCACTTCCAAACTTGTTGGCAAAGCAGTTCCCTCTCTCACTCATGTTCCTCCAACAGGATGGGAGGTCAAAGTGTTAGTCAATTAGTCATATTCGACTCTTTGCTACCCCATGGACTGTAGTCCACAAGGCTCCTCTCTCTGTGGGATTCTCCAGGCAAGAATACAAGAGAGGGTCTGCCATTCCCTTCTCCAGGGGATCCTTCCAACCCAAGGATTGAACCCAGGTCTCCTGCCTTGCAGCATATTCTTTACCAACTGAACCAGGATGGTAAGATCCCCCTCAATGTCTTGGCTCCAGCAGAAAGCCAATCTTGTTTCCCAAGTCCTGCCTTCTTCAAAACCCTCTTCCCAGAGGCACAGAGATCAAACGGCTCACCTGCACCCCCTCCTAAATACTCTGAACAATCACCCCACACACCTGCAGATTCTTCCCTCCGCTTCCTCCATCCCCAGCCAGCTCCATGCAGCCCCTACTCTGCCCGGGGCTCCCCAGATGCAGCTCTGGACTCTGAACTGGTTCTGCAGCAGCAGCATTCTCACCTGTGGAAGGAGTTTAAAATGCAGATTTCCTGGAAATTCCCTTTCCAGGCAAGGGAATTTCTCAAGGTTAGGACTGGCTACTTTCACGGCTGTGGCCCAGGTTCAATCCCTGGTTGGGGAACTAAGATTCCACAAGCTCCATAGGGCAGCCAAAAAATAAAAAACCGTATTTCTAGGCTCATACATAGTATGGCTTGAAACCTGGGAGTCATTTGTTCCAGAAGCATCCCTGCCAGCTCTGACCATGGTCAAGTCTCAACACCGGCCAGCCTCCGGATCCTGGCTTCCCCACTCTGGGCCCTCTGGCCTTGCTGCAAAGCTACAGTGTCACTTCCATCCTCAAGGTCTTCTGCACGCGTGTCCTGAGTACTTTCCGTGGGCTGGGTACTGTGCTCGGTGCAGAGGGGTTTAGGGAGGGAATTGATGAGAAATTTGTAAGACAGAATCCTTGCAATGGAAGAGCTTGTTGTCAGTTACAAACACCAGTTCAGTTCAGTTCAGTTCAGCTGCTCAGTTGTGTCCGACTCTTTGCGACCCCATGAACTGCAGCACACCAGGCCTCCGTGTCTATCACCAACTCCCGGAGTTCACTCAAACCCATGTCCATCGAGTCAGTGATGCCATCCAGCCATCTCATCCTCTGTCGTCCCCTTCTCCTCCTGCCCTCAGTCTTTCTGCAGGGTCTTTGCAAATGAGTCAGCTCTCCACATCAGGTGGCCAAAGTATTGGAGTTTCAGCTTCAACATCAGTTCTTCCAATGAACACCCAGGACTGATCTCCTTTAGGATGGACTGGTTGGATCTCCTTGCAGTCCAAGGGGCTTTCAAGAGTCTTCTCCAGCACCACAATTCACAAGCATCAGTTCTTCTGTCAACAGGCATAAATCACTGCCACACACAGTGAACAGGTCTCCATTAAAACGGTCGACGAAGTTCCAACAGAGCTGTCAGCAAAGGAGAGGCAGCCTGCCTGGAAGCCCAAGGGGGCTGCCACACATCCTGCAGAGCTGGTCCTGGACACACTAACCCAACAGAGAGGGGAGGGGTCACTCACCAAGCCAGGTGACTTCCTCCTATACCATCGTTTCTCAGCTGCTGCTGCTGCTAAGTCGCTTCAGTCGTGTCCGACTCTGTGCGACCCCATAGATGGCAGCCCCCCAGGCTCCCCCGTCCCTGGGATTCTCCAGGCAAGAACATTGGAGTGGGCTGCCATTTCTTTCTCAAATGCATGAAAGTGAAAAGGGAAAGTGAAGTTGCTCAGTTGTGTCTGATTCTTAGCGACCCCATGGACTGCAGCCTACCAGGCTCCTCCATCCATGGGATTTTCCAGGCAAGAGTACTGGAGTGGGGTGCCATTGCCTTCTCCGTCATTTCTCAGGGTTGCAGTTTATTCCATAATCTATAAAATCCATCTCCTGTTACTGAACATTCTAGTTGTTCCTGATTTTATCCCATCCTAAACATATTATGATCCTACGGAATTAAAAATACTATTCTACTCAGAAAAATTCCACAGCATACAACTGCCTGGTGAGAATACTGGATTTTAACACTTTTTATTTTCTTAATCTGCATCTTTTTGAAAAACCAAAATTTGGTTATTACTTTCCTTTCTATTCCTAAGAATATTAATGAAGAGATACTTTTTAAAATATTTATTGGCAATTTTTAATTCTTCCTTTGAGAATTTTCCATCTTTTGATCATTTGTCTAATGCACTGTTCATAAAAGAAGTTGATTTCAAATGATGTTTTAATCTTATGAAGACACTGACTTTTCATTACATACATGCATATGCAATATATATTTAAAATTCTTTTAATTTGTTGTTCACCTTTTATTTTTCAATATGATGTACAGTCTTCTTTTGCAAAGTGATATCTACCAACATTTTTGCTTTATGCTTTCTGCTTTGGGTGACAGTATCTCATTACTAAACTCTGTTTTAAACTGATGTGTATGTAATAGCTTCTGCTATGTTGTCCTATATTTTATGTTCTACCAGTATATTTTGTAATTACTGATTGAGTCTGCTTTTAAGATGCACTATTTTTAGTGCATCAAAAATTTTGCCACTGTGTAAGAAGTAGTAGTTGCTCATAGGAATCAATCAAATCAAATCAAATCAATCAATCAAATATGAGAAATGTGCTTCTATGTTATGGATAAGTTCAAATCAAATGTTCCTTGAAGCAGCTATGACAATTATCATTAAAGAACACGTGCCTACACTAGTCGGTGTAACAGACATCTTTTTTCCCTTCTGTCATCATGTCTTGTGAAAGGTTTGTCACCATTCAGGTCCAAGTAGTAACCAAGAAAACATAATGAAACAGAGAAAGAGTTCTTAATTCTTATCTAACCTCATGCCTCCTGGTCATTAGATCTGCCTTTCCTTTGCTTCTTAAAGGAGAATTCGTTTCTTTCCACTCTCAAATCCCAGATCTTTAAAATAGCTTTCATGAAGGTCCCCAATGGCCATACCTAGACAACACTTGCCTGCCCTGTATGTCAGACTTTTGAATTCTGCAGCCCCGTCCCCCATTTCCTTGAGATTTTCACCCATTTGGATTTGGGAATCTGCTCTGATTTAGCCCCTGGCCCTACTACTCTTTGAAGGCCCTCTTTGCCCATTTCCCCTTTTTTCTAAGAATCCCTAGCTCAGCTTTCTTTGCTCAACCCCAGCTGTTCTCACAGTGTGCTCCCTGGACCCGCAGCATCCCCAGGAGCTTGCTAAGAAATACAGATCCCCAGGGCCCACCCCAAACCTACCGAATCCAAAATTCTGGAGTTGGAGCCCAAGCATGCTGGAGTTTGGAAACCATCGCTGTCCATAATCGCATCAAAATTTCCCAACCGTTTGCTCCAGGCCAACATTCCTTGTGAGCTCTAGACCCACACTCTAAAGCACCCTGTAAGATGTCTCCTTTCCTGATGTCCACCAGGGGCCTGAACTCCACATCCAGTGCATGCATGTCTGACTCTTTGCAACCCCATTGACTGTAGCCCCCCAGGCTCCTCTGTTCATGAGATTCTCCAGGCAAGAATACTGGACTGGGTTGCCATTTCTTTCTCCAGGGGATCTTCCTGACCCAGGGATCAAACCCACGTCTCCTGCACTGGCAGGCAGATTCTTTACCACTAGTGCCGCCTGAGAAGCATCACTTAGAAATACCATTTATCTGCCACCTGCCTCCATGTGAATTGCACATGTGAAGTACCTTTCTCTGTGAATTGCATCTCCAGGTGCCCCACTTCCCTCCAGGCTCTGCTCACATTCCCCACTTCTGCAACCTACCACCCACCCACCCGCTCTCTTCCAATCCCCCTTCCCCTGCCTGCTCTTTATTCCATAGAGCACTTACCACCATCCACATATGTACCTATTCATTATGTTAACTGCTTATTGTCTGTTCAGAACAGAAGCTCCATATGGGAGGGATCTTTGAACGTTTTGTTCACCAAATGTCCCAAGCATTCAGATCAATGCCTGACATACAAGAGGCACTCTTTAAGTCATTAGATGAATGAATGAGTCTGTCCAATTAAGTCTACTTCCGCCAAGTTCTTACTAAGTCAGACAGTACTTTGGCAGAGGATGAGATGGTTGGATGGCTTCACTGACTCAGTGGACATGAGTCTGGGTAAACTCTGGGAGTTGGTGATGGACAAGGAGGCCTGGCGTGCTGCAGTCCACAGGGTCGCAAAGAGTCGGGCACGACTGAGTGACTGAACTAGATGACTAAGGCATGACTTCATGAGTTTCACAATACACTGCTGAGTGGAAAATGATCGCAGAGCTTAGCATGACGACCTTATTTGCAATTATGTATGTAGATGCTACGCGTAGGTACCCACAGAGCAAGGTCCAGGAGGAAAGCCACGAAGACGCTGGAAGCGATTATCGCTGGTGACCTCAGTCACGCCTCCACCTCGGGCGTATGCATGGATCTCTACCCGTCAGGTGCAGATGGAATAGTTGTTATTTCAAGACTCTCAGCTGCTTGCTCTTGTTGTCTCCTCCTGGGAACTCTGCACACTCTCGGTTTTTGCAATGTCATCTTTTTTGGTTCTCTTCCTTTTTCCCTGGTTTTTATTCCTTTGCTTCGCTCTCCCTCTGACCCTTACCCACCCTCATCACCTGTCCACTCACCACAGCAGCCTCCAAGTCTAGTTTTCCTGAGTCTTCAACCCATTCCATACACCCTTCTTGGAAAAGCCCATCTGCTCTCTCCAGTGAAAGGCCAGGCACCCTCCTAGACTTATTCCACCCAGATGGGTCACTGGGGACTTCTGGACTACAGCCTTGCATATCACATATCCAGCTGCACATTTCTACTTGGCCTCTCAAACCCACAAGCACTTAAGGAAAACATCACTGAGACGAAGATGATCCTGTTCAGTGTTCTCCTGTTCTTGCTTGATCTTTCTTCCCAATGTTTCTAATTATAATGTTTATAAACTCTCTTTATAATTAACTAGTCTAACTCTGGGGGGGGGAATTGTGCATATTTTTATTTGGATTACATTTCATGTATAAATTAATATGTAAAATTTGCATCTTTTAAGTTGTTGGGTTTTCTACCCAAGCACATTATGTCGTTCCATTTTTTCAAGTTCTACCTGTGTTTTTCAAGAGGGTCTTATAGTCTTCTTTAAACAGGTTTAAGGCATTTCTTACCTTTATTTTAGCTATTTTATTTTCCCTTCCTTCTTTTATGCATTAACTTCATGACTGGTAGTTTCTCTAAGCTCTCTTTTTTAATAGCCTTTTCATCATTTACTTGGGTTTTCCAGATAAATTTAAAAATAGGGATAGTTTTGGTTTTTCTTTCCAGTACTAATGCCTTTTATTGCTTTCCCTTGTCAAATGCAGGGATTCATAATCCCAACATATTGTTAAATTATAGTAAAAATAGTGAGCATATTTTCTTCATTTAATGAGAAATCCTCAAGTGGTTTCTGACTAAGTAAAGTGCTAGTTTGGGAGCATAAAATATGTGTATGTTTATTTTTGGCGTATTAGGAAAGTATCCATCATCCCATTTTATTGAGTGGGTATTGCCTTTTGTCAAAAGCTCTGTTTTTGCTTTTTTTTTTTTGCATCTTTGGAGATGACTTTTAAAGTTTTTGTCCTTATCTCTGTTAGTATGATGAATTATATTAATGGGTCTCCTGATATCTATCCAACTTTTCTGTATTTGTTTTCTATTCAGTTCAGTTCAGTCTCTCAGTCGTGTCCAACTCTTTGTGACCCCATGGACTGCAGCACACCAGGCCTCTCTGTCCATCACCAACTCCCGGTTTCCTCAAACTCATGTCCATTGAGTCAGTGATGCCATCCAACCACCTCATCCTCTGTTGTCCCTTTCTCCTCCTGCCTTCAATCTTTCCCACCATCAGGGTCTTTTCAAATGAGTCAGCTCTTTGCATCAGGTGGCCAAAGTATTGGAGTTTCNAATTTGCATCTTTTAAGTTGTTGGGTTTTCTACCCAAGCACATTATGTCGTTCCATTTTTTCAAGTTCTACCTGTGTTTTTCAAGAGGGTCTTATAGTCTTCTTTAAACAGGTTTAAGGCATTTCTTACCTTTATTTTAGCTATTTTATTTTCCCTTCCTTCTTTTATGCATTAACTTCATGACTGGTAGTTTCTCTAAGCTCTCTTTTTTAATAGCCTTTTCATCATTTACTTGGGTTTTCCAGATAAATTTAAAAATAGGGATAGTTTTGGTTTTTCTTTCCAGTACTAATGCCTTTTATTGCTTTCCCTTGTCAAATGCAGGGATTCATAATCCCAACATATTGTTAAATTATAGTAAAAATAGTGAGCATATTTTCTTCATTTAATGAGAAATCCTCAAGTGGTTTCTGACTAAGTAAAGTGCTAGTTTGGGAGCATAAAATATGTGTATGTTTATTTTTGGCGTATTAGGAAAGTATCCATCATCCCATTTTATTGAGTGGGTATTGCCTTTTGTCAAAAGCTCTGTTTTTGCTTTTTTTATTTTGCATCTTTGGAGATGACTTTTAAAGTTTTTGTCCTTATCTCTGTTAGTATGATGAATTTTATTAATGGGTCTCCTGATATCTATCCAACTTTTCTGTATTTGTTTTCTATTCAGTTCAGTTCAGTCTCTCAGTCGTGTCCAACTCTTTGTGACCCCATGGACTGCAGCACACCAGGCCTCTCTGTCCATCACCAACTCCCGGTTTCCTCAAACTCATGTCCATTGAGTCAGTGATGCCATCCAACCACCTCATCCTCTGTTGTCCCTTTCTCCTCCTGCCTTCAATCTTTCCCACCATCAGGGTCTTTTCAAATGAGTCAGCTCTTTGCATCAGGTGGCCAAAGTATTGGAGTTTCTGACTCAACATCAGTCCTTCCAATGAACATTCAGGGCTGATTTCCTTTAGGATGGACTGGTTGGATTGCTGTATAACAAATCATCCCAAAACTGAACAGCATAGAGTAACAATAAACATGTATTTTCCCACATTGTTTCAAAGGATCAGGAATTTGGGAGCAGGTTGTCTGGGTTAACTAGACATTGACCAACAACAACTATTAACATCACACACACACACACACACACACACACACACACAAAGGCAACTGGGTGTTATGTGTCTTCTGATGGAAGAACATACCACCACCTATGAAGTATTCTTGTTAAAAAAAAAAAATTAAACTCAGATTTGATCAAGTCTTGACTGAACAAACTACCAATTAATTTATGAAAATACAGAGGGTAGGACAGCATATAAAATACATCATAGGGAAGCAGTCAGTACAATCCAGACCGCAGGAGAGTCTATGTGAAAATAACCTAATTTCCCAACGTGTAAATTATAAAGGAGAGAGAAGGGGATTTAAGATAAAAACAGATTTAAGAGACACAGTACTCAGTCACAATAATTGTATCTTATATGAATCCTGATTCAAAGAAATAATAAGAAAAAATTATAAGACAATTAGAAGTGTGATCACTGGCTGACAACCTGATCATATTAAGAAATCATTGTTAACTTTTTTGTTGTATTAATGGTACTTTGAAAGTTCATCCAAAAAATTCCTCATCTTTTGGAGAAACATCCTGACCTCTTAATGGATGATGGAATATGATGTCTGGTATTTATCTCAGAATAGTATGTGAGTGGGAGGTGGAGGGTACAGATGATGCTGTGTTGGCCCTGACTGGTCATTGTCGTAGGTGAGTATTGGGTACATTGGGTTTCATTAACCTGCTCTGTGATTTCTGTATATATTTGATATTTTACCATATACATAGCTTTTTAATCATCTGAACACATCATTTTCTCCCATTCTGAGCTGTTCCTTTAGAAATCTAACATGGCCAATTCTCCCTCCCTCTCACCATGTCACAATGTCCATCAGGTCCTGCGTCCTGAGGTTTTCTTTATCTCCTATTTTTTTTATTAAGATGAAATTCACATAACATACAGTTAACCATTTTGAGGTGTGCCATTCAGTGGCATTCGGTGCACTCACAAACGTTGTGCAACCAGCATGTTTTTTAGCTTCTAAGCCTTTTCATCAAACCAGAAAAACTCTCTGTACCAATTTCCCCTCCCTCCCAT
>SJYH01000982.1:2770141-2809337 GCA_006408735.1 Sylvicapra grimmia | reverse complement strand
GAAGAGTTGACTCATTGGAAAAGACTCTGATGCTGGGAGGGATTGGGGGCAGGAGGAGAAGGGGACGACCGAGGATGAGATGGCTGGATGGCATCACTGACTCGATGGATGTGAGTCTGAGTGAACTCCGAGAGATGGTAATGAACAGAGAGGCCTGGCGTGCTGCGATTCATGGGGTCGCAAAGAGTCGGACACGACTGAGCGACTGAACTGAACTGAACTGAACTGCCCTCATGTTTGGGGAGCTGAAGTGTGGACGTGTGAGTGAAAGTTGCCCAGTCGTGTCCAGCTCTTTGCGACCCCATGCGCTATACAGTCCATGGAATTCTCCAGGCCAGAATACGGGAGTGGGTAGCCTTTCCCTTCTCCAGGGCATGTTCCCAACCTAGCAATCAACCCAGATCTCCTGCGTTGTAGGTGGATTCTTTACCAGCTGAGCCACCAGGGAAGCCCAAGAATACTGGAGTGAGTAGCCTATCCCTTTCCCAGTGGAATTTCCTGACCCAGGAATCGAACTGGGGTCTCCTGCATTGCAGGCAGATTCTTTACCAACTGAGCTCTCAGGGAAGTGGATGGGAAATCACATACAATTTTGCACGAGCTCTCTGGGTTCTGTTGCCTTTCCTGCAGGTCATGGCAGCAAGAAGTGGAGCCTTGGTCCTCGATGCAGATAAGAGAGTCCACGTGACCAGTAACAGGCTGGACGGGAGACACTTTACTCTCTAGGGAACAGAGCTGGGAGGCTGGGGCATCCTCCCTGGGCTCTGAGCACAGCTGTGCATTTACGCTCAAACTGTGTAGAAACCAGTGTCGGACTCCTAATTACTCAGAAGTCATCACTTCCACAAAGGAAGATCAAGGATGACAACCTTGAAACCTAGCACAAATACTTTATCCCAGTCTCCAGAAGGAAAAAGCAGTGCCCTCAAATGGAGCAAACACCAGTGTGAAACGGAGTATTTCCTGCCATATGAATAAACAAGGATGTTACGGCCATTAGCAACTCGGCCTTGTGAGTTTCTGAGCCCAGAGTGTGCCCAGGAAAAAACAATGCCTGCAGCTGTCAAGCCGTGCCACTCTCTCAGGGAGCGAGGAACTAAGTAAGGATGTGAAAAGTCAAATCACAGGACGCTGGGCCCACATAACTGAGATGCATATGAAAGGAGTGACTTCATTAAGTCCAGACTCTTGCATCTTCCTCTACATAGAAATGTGCTAAATTCCTTAATTTGAGATACCTCGTTTTCCTTAATGAACAATAATCTTATGACATTCAGACTACCTGTCCCTTGCTGCAAACTTCTGTATAACCTGACTCCTTCCTCCCACCTCCTCACTCCCACTACCCCTGCCCCTCCTCGGGACAGTTCTTCAGGGTCACTTGAGATTCTATTTCCCAAGCTTGAAGTTCTAAAAATCCTCCCCACTCAAATAAAACATAATTCTCAACTTATAGGTTGTGATTATTTTTTTTCTAAGTCGACACCAGCCTCCTCCCAAGTGGTCCTGAGTCTCCACTCTGCAAGCTGAACCACTGATACTGGCCAAGAGTGATGGTTTCCAAGCATCACTTTTTATTATGTCTGTCCTTCCTTCCTTTCCTTTCTTCCTCTCTTTCTTTTCCTTCTTTCCTTTTTCACATCAGTGGAGCATTTCCTTTAAATTTCCTTTTATGTAGGAGCCCCTCCGCCTTTTTCCTTCCCAATCAACCTTCCTGGTATTATAGAAAAAGAACAGGCCCAAAATGGCATTGCTTATGCAAAAGCTCATAATATGAAACTTAGACTTAATACCTAACCTATTCCAGTGATCTTAGTGTTTTGAATGTTGACTTCTAAGCCAGCTTTTTCACTCCTCTTTCCCTTTCATCAAGAGGCTCTTCAATTCCTCTTTGCTCTCTGCCATAAGGGTGATGTCATCTTCAAATCTGAGGTTATTGATATTTCTCCCAGCAATCTCCATTCCAGCTTGTGCTACATCAAGTCCAGCGTGTCACATGATGTACTCTGCATATAAGTTAAACAAGCAGGGTGACAATATGCAGCCTTGACGTACTCCTTTTCCGATCTGGAACCAATCCGTTGTTCCATGTCTGGTTCTAACTGTTGCTTCTTGACCTGCATACAGATTTTTTCAGGAGGCAGGTCAGGTGGTCTGGTATTCCCATCTCTTTAAGAATTTTCCACAGTTTGTTGTGATCCACATAGTCAAAGGCTTTAGCGTAGTCAATGAAGCAGAAGTAGATGTTTTTCTGGAATCCTCTTGCTTTTTCTACGATTCAATGGATGTTGGCAATATGATCTCCGGTTCTTCTGCCTTTTCTCAATCCAGCTTGAACATTTGGAAGTTTTCCATTCATGTACTATTGAAGACTAACTTAGAGAATTTTGAGCATTACTTTGCTAGTGTGTGAGATGAGTGCAATTGTGCAGTAGTTTCAAAAAAATGAGATCATGGCATCCAGTACCATCACTTGATGGGAGGCTACCTGATTCATGAATCACCTAATAAAGCCAATTAGACTTTCAAATTTCTTAAGAACAGAGACCTTGTTGGCCTAACTCACTGACTGGAGGTTATGCACTGACAGTCAATCATGTTTCTATGAAGAGTTGTTTGCCTTGGCAATAGTTCAGTTTATAGAATCTGAAGGGCCTGAAGTCTCCCCCAAGGATGCAAGAGATGTGTGAGAACAACCTCACGGCGGCAGCGAGGCGGAGGGGAAGAAACACAGAGAAGGGAATTTGGAGAGGAGCGGACGCAGGTCAGGGTCATCGAGGCCACCTCTGACTTGGCAGTTCTTATACCCTAGAGAAGTGTTCCCACTCTCGCCTTCCCTCCACATGTGCCCTTTGTCACCTTTTGTTCGGATTCTTTTCGGTATGAATTAAACCTATATCGCCTTTGCAGATTTAGAGGCACAACGTGAGAGTTGCTAGTTAAGTTTTATTTGGGGCAAAATGAGGACTGCAGCCCAAGAGTTAGCCCCTCAGATAGTTCTGAGAGCCTGCTCCAAAGAGCAGTAGGGGAAGGCCAGTATATAAGATTTTGGTGAAGGGGAAATTCAGTGCAGTTAAGCACTCATTTTATAAAAGGTCACCATGCAGGGATTTAGTGCTTTTCTAGACAGGAGAAAATGTAAGAATTGGGATCATGAAATCAGTTCCTGAAAATATCTATCTAAAGACCTATTTTGCTAGAGAAGACTCTTGAGAGTCCCTTGGACAGCAAGGAGATCAAACCATTCAATCCCAAAGGAAATCAGTCCTGAATATCCATTGGAAGGACTGAAGCTGAAGCTCCAATACTTTGGCCACCTGATGTGAAGAGCTGACTCTTTGTAAAAGACCCTGATGCTGGGAAAGATTGAAGGCAGGAGGAGAAGGCGATGACAGAGGATGAGATGGTTGGATGGCATCACCGACTCAATGGTCATGAGTTTGAGCAAGCTCCCAGAGATAGTGAAGGACAGGGTAAGTTGGAGTGCATGGGGTTGCAAAGAGTCAGACAGGACTTAGAGACTGAACAATAGCAACAATCTAAAAACCTGTTCCACCAGTTTCCCAGGAGCACAGAGTGCCTCACTCTCCACCCTGAATTCCCTCACGGGGTGTCAAAGGTCAGCAACTGCAGCAGCGCAGGCGGATGACAGATGTCCTTGTTGTCATTCCGTTGCTGGCAAATACTCTTGGCAAGTCTCAATTTGTGATTGACATAACCAAGAGGTCCCTGGAGGAGGAAATGGCAACCCACTCTAGTATTCTTGCTGGAAAATACCATGGATGAAGGAGCCTTGTGGGCTACATTCCATGGGGTCACAAAGAGTCGGACAGGACCTAGCAACTAACACACTTAACCAAGGGGTTACAGTTGAAAACCAAGAAAGCCAATTGCTCTTTGTTGACATCCAGGAGACATAATTTTCACACTGCTAACTGGGCCTCTAGACCTTTAATCCCTACATGGCTCCCCTATCCCAGAGCCTGGAAAGAGTGAGAACCAGGGGTGCCATTGGGAACCAAGTCCTCTAGGAAACTGCTCTCAGTGTTACTGAATCCAAATGCCAATAGTCAAGAGGCAACTGTGTTGGCTGGAAAAGAAAAGTTGCCTTATTCAGGAGGCCAGCAACCCAAGGATAAGATGAACTCATGTCCAAAAATCAACTCCAAAGTTTGTTTGACAGTGAAAGTTTTTAAAAGGAGAATCATTTAGGGAGGAGATCAGAACTTCAGTGTCTTCCACTATGTGCAGACTTTCTTCTGATTGGGTGGTGATGAGGTAGCAAGATGGTGCCTCAAAGATCTTGTGCTCAGCCTGAAGTTACCATCTTCCACCTAACTGAGGGCCTTAGTTCCTACAGACTAACTCAAAGGCACTGTGGTGTGCATTCCTTGAAGAGGAGCCAGGACCCAAGGGTTCACTCCTGTTTCCTGGCTGCTCTGCTCTTGTCTTCGCATTCCATCTCTTCTCTCATTGTTGCTATTTAATTGCTAAAAGTCATTTCCGACTGTAACGCCATGGACTACAACACACCAGGCTTTCCTGTCCTTCACTATCTCCAGGAGTCTGCTCAAACTCATCTCAGTGATGCGATCCAACCATCTCATCCTCTGTCACCCCCTTCTCCTCCTATCCTCAATCTTTCCCAGCATCAGGGTCTTTTCCAGTGAGTCAGCTTTACCCACCATGGGGCCAAAATATTGGCACTTCAGCATCAGTACTTCCAATGAATATGCAAGGGTGATTTCTTTAGCATTGACTGGTTTGATTTCCTTGTTGTCCCAGGGACTGTCAAGAATCTTCTCTAGCACCACAATTTAAAAGCATCAGTTCTTCAGCACTCAGCCTTCCTTATGGTCTAACTCTCACATGACTACTGGAAAAACCATAGCTTTGACTAGATGGATCTTTGTCAGCAAAGTGATATCTCTGATTTTTAATAAACTGTCTAGGTTTGTGATACAAAAAAGAACTTAATGACTCAGATAATCACAATGATGTGAACACTCACCTAGAGCCAGACATCTATGAGTGTGAAATCAAGTGGGCCTTAGGAAGCATCACTACGAGCAAAGTCAGTGGAGGTGAGGAAATTCCAGCTGACCTATTTCAAATCCTAAAAGATGATGCTGTGAAAGTGCTGCACTCAATATACCAGCAAATTTGGAAAGCTCAGCAGTGGCCACAGGACTGGAAAAGGTCAGGTTTCACTCCAATCCCGAAGACGGGCAATGCCAAAGAATGTTCAAACTACCAAACAATTACACTCATTTAACATGCTAGCAAAGTAATGCTCAAAATTGTCCAAGCTAGGCTTCAACCGTACATGAACAGAAAACTTCCAGATGTTAAAGCTGGATTTAGAAAAGGTAGAAGAACCAGAGATCAAATTGCCAACATCCTTTGGATCATAGAAAAAGCAAGAGAATTCCAGAAAAACATTTACTTCTGCTTCATTGACTACACTAAAGCCCTTGACTATGTGGATCACAACAAACTGTGGACAATTCTTAAAGAGATGGAAATACCAGACCACCTGCCCCCTGAGGACCCTGAATGCAGGTCAAGAAGCAGAAGTTAGAACCAGACATGAAACAATGGACTGGTTCCAAATTGGGAAAGGAGTATGTCAAGGCTGCTTATTTAACTTATATGCAGAGTACATCATGCAAAATGCCAGGCTGGATGAAACACAAGCTGGAATCAAGATTGCTGAGAGAAATATCAATAACCTCAATATGCAGATGACACCACCCTTATGGCAGAAAGTGAAGAAGAACTAAAGAGCCTTTTGAGGAAAGTGAAGGAGGAGAGTGAAAAATCTGGCTTAAAACTCAACATTCAAAAAACTAAGATAATGGCATCTGGTCCCACCACTTCATGTCAAATAGATGGGGAAACAATGGAAACAGTGACAGACTTCATTTTCTTGGGCTCAAAAATCACTGCACATGGTGACTGCAGCCATGAAATTAAAAGACACTTGCTCCTTAGAAGAAAAGCTATGACAAAACTAGACAGTGTATTAAAAAGCAGAGACATTACTTTGCCAACCAAGATCCATACAGTCAAACCTATGATTTTTCCAGTAGTCATGTTTGCATGTGAAAGTTGGACCATAAAGAAAGCTGAGTGCCAAAGAATCGATGCTTTTGAGCTGTGGTGTTGGAGAAGACTCTTGAGAGTTCCTTGGGCAGCAAGAAGATCAAACCAGTCAATCCTAGGGAAGTCAAACCTGAATATTCATTGGAAGACGTGATGCTGAAACTGAAGTTCCAATTCTTTGGCCATCTAATGGGAAAAGACAACTCATTAGAAAAGACCCTGATGCTGGGAAAGATTGAAGGCAGGAGGAGAAGGGAATGACAGAGGATGAGATGGTTGGATGGCATCACTGACTCAATGAACATGATTTTGAGCAAGCTCTGGGAGGTGGTGAAGGACAGGGAAGCCTGGCGTGCTGCAGTCCATGGGATCGCAAAGAGTCAGACATGACTGAGCCACTGAACAACAAAAGATATGCCATAGCTTTCCTTCCAAGGACCAAGCATCTTTGAATTTCATGGCTGCAATCACCATCTACAGTGATTTTGGAGCCCAAGAAAATAAAGTTTCTCACTGTTTCCAGTTTTTCCCCCATCTATTTGCCATGAAATGATGGGACAAGATGCCATGATCTTGCTTTTTTAAATGTTGAGTTTCAAGCCAGGTTTTTCACTCTCCTCTTTCACCTTCATCAAGAGGTTCTTTAGTTCTTCTTTGCTTTCTGCCATAAGGGTGGTGTCATCTGCGTATCTGAGGTTATGGATATTTCTCCCGGTAATCTTGATTCCAGGGGTTTCCCTGGTGGCTCAGATGGTAAAGAATTTGCCTGCAGTGCAGGAGACCCAGGTTCAACCCCTGGATTGGGAAGATCCCCTGGAGTAGGAAATGACAACCCACTCCGGCATTCTTGACTGGAAAATTCCAGGGACACAGGGCCTTGCAGGCCACAGTCCATGGGGTTGCAAAGAGTCAGACATGACTGAGCACACACACAATCTTGATTCCAGCTTGTGATTCATCCAGTCCAGTATTTCCAATGCTATATTCTGCATATAAGTTAAATAAGCAGGGTGAAAATTTTCAGCCTTGATGTACTCCTTTCCCAATTTTGAACCAGTTTGTTGTTCCATGTCCAGTTCTAAGCGTTGCTTCTTGACCTGCATACAGGTGAGCAACTGTTTGAATCTGCCCTTTGGATCTCAGGGAAGGTATGGGAGGCTGAATGAAGTTTATATCCTACAAACAAGAAACAGAGAACACAGGAAGGGCTTGTACCCAGGAGCGCCCAGGGAGTCCTGCTCTGTTCCATCAAGGACTCTAAGGAAGAGAGGGAGAAGGTAAGGAGCATAGCTGCGAGGGGCTCTCCTGAGACCCAAGGTTGGCAAGCACTTTCTCAGGAGACCCCTCCCAACCAGGAGCAAACAGTGCAGTGGGCACCATCCATAAACCTCTTGGAGGAACACAATGTCCTTCTGGCCTGTGGCCAGGGCTCTGAAAACAACTCCGTGGGCGTTGAACTCCTGGAACTTTGAACAGAAGCAATGATCTTTCCTTAGTTCAAGAATGTTGCCCAGGGCCACAAACTGTGACTTATCATTCAAAATAAAAGCTTCAAGGGCATCTTTCAAAATTCACCCTACTTGCTCCTGCAAGTTCTTGTCTTAAAATGGAAGAAAAACAAAAGACAACCCATTTTTTTTGATGGGCAAAAGTCTTGAATAAACAGCTCTCCAAAGAAATATACTAATGGCCAAGAAACAAATGAAAAGATATTAAACATCCCCCATCTGGAGGGAAATGCAAATCAAAACCACAGTGAGCTACCAGCTCACACCTATTAGGATGGCTACTACCAAAGAAAAACAGAGAGGAGAAAATGCTGGGGTGGATGTGGCGGAATTGAAATGCCTGTGCACTCTTGGTGGGAAGGTAAAATGGTGCAGTCACTAAGGAAAAGAGCACGGTGTTTCCTTGAAAAATTAACATAGAATTACGATCTGATCCAGCAATCCCACTCCTTGGTATACGCCCAAAAGATTTGAAAGTAGGGTCTCCGTGTGATATTTGTACACCTGTGTTAATAACAGCATCGTTCACAAAAGCCAAAAGGTAGAAGCGAAGAGCTAACTCGTTGGAAAAGACCCTGATGCTGGGCAAGATTGAGCGAAGGAGGAGAAGGAGGCAGCAGAGGATGAGATGGTTGGATGGCATCATCGACTCAATGGACATGGGTCTGAGCAAACTCCAGAGATAGTGAAAGACAGGGAAGCCTGGCGTGCTGCAGTCCATGAGGTCGCAATGAGTCGGACATGACTGAGCAACTGAGCAAGAACAAGAAGAAGCAGCCCAGGTTCCACTGACAGTGAACGGATAAGCAATATTTAATTTAGCATAGCACCAGAACGGAATATTATTCAGCCTTTGAAAGGAAGAAAACCCTGTTACAAGCTACAGTATGGATGAACCGTGAATACATTATGCTAGCTGATGCTGTGAAGTGATATAAGGCAGCCACAATAGGCAAATACCCTGTGATTTCATTCCTATGATGTCCCCAGAGCAGCCATATTCACAGGGACAGAAAGCAGAAAGGCAGTGGCCAGGGCTGTGGGAAGAGGGAATGGGATGTTGTTCTTTAATGGGAGCAGAGTTTCAGTTTGGGAAGATGAAAGAGTTCTAGAGATCGATGTGAATATATTTAACGCTACCGAATTATATACTTAAAAATAGTTCAGATGGTACATTTAATGTTTTGTGTTTCACTGCAATCAAAGTTTTTAAATCTTTTCCAGAAAATTCAAAGTCTAAACATTATATAAAGGCACAATAATTTACCCAAAATAAAGGGAATAAAGTTGTCAAGAGTTGGTCCTATTTAATAAAGAAGGCTAAATAGAAAAATGGAAGGTTAAATTGTACCTAGGTAAGGTAAGGTAAGGTAAAGTCGCTCAGTCGTGTCCAACTCTTTGGGACCCTATGGACTGCAGCCTACCAGGCTCCTCCGTCCAAGGGATTCTCCAGGCAAGAATACTGGAGTGGGTTGCCATTTCCTTCTCCAGGGGATCTTCCCAACCCAGGGATCGAACCCAGGTCTCCCACATTGGAGGCAGACGCTTTAACCTCTGAGCCACCAGGGAAGCCCAAATTGTACCTAGGATACAGAATCAAAGGGAATTAATATGAACCAAAGGGAGGGGGAGCGGGGAAGGGAAGAAAAACAGGCCATGGAGAGTTTTTTGTAACTTTTTGAGAGGTTAAAATATGGTGTGCCAGATGGTCATTCTTGCAAGCGATGTAAGTCGACGCCCCCAAAGTAGATATTACCAGCTACTCTGTGCTTTCACAGTCCCCACACCTTTTTCTTATCACATTCATCAAAGCAAATAAAATAATTCACTTCTCCTCACCACATTGTCACCCCCACAAGAGCAGGAGTTGTCTCTCTTTCCCTCAACATGGTACCCACTTGACCACCTGACACTTAGAAGACAAGTCAATAAGTACTTTGTTGCCTGGGTGATTGATTAATTGGTTGATTGAATGAATGCATGCGTGAATGAATACATAAATTGCGCTGATAGACCCTTCTTAGGAGTGTAAATTGATGTTGTGTTCTGGAAGCACAATTTAGTGAAATCTCTCAGCATTTCTGAAACACATACCCTTTGACTCAGAAACTGTCTTTCCAGAAATTTATCCTGTAGAGAAACTCCCACAAATGTGCAATAATATAAACATGGATGCGTGATTTGCAACTGAAAAATCCAGAAAACCATATAAATGCTAAAATAAATTATAGTGTATTCACATGGTAGAGCACCATGTAGCCATCTACTTTAAAACTTAAAAGGCAAATTGTTGAAGAGTATACTTAGGAGGGGGCTTCCCTGGTGGCTCAGAGGGTGAAGAATCTGTCTGCAGTGCAGGAGACCCAGGTTCAGTTCCTGGGTTGGGAAGATCCCCTGAAGGAGGGAATGGCAACCGACTCCAGTATTCTTGCCTAGAGAATTCCATGGACAGAGAAGCCTGGCAGGCTACAGTCCAGGGGGTCAGAAAGAGTCAGACAAGACTGAGCAACTTTCCCTTCACTTCATCCTTAGGAGAATTCTGACTGTGATTTTTTTTTTTTTTTTAATGTTTACACTTAAAGACAAGTTCTATGAGAAAAGCTATCTCAGGGACAGGACTGTGTTTAAGAGGGAAAAGTAACTTCTGCCTTTCAGGTGATGTCTATCTGTGCTTAGATTTTTTTTTTACCATAACAAGGTATTAATTTTATAATAAAAGAATTAGTATAAGCAACTCTCTAGCCTGAAACATTAAACTGTAGAAAATATATCCACTGAAAGTTGGGATGCTGAACAAATGTATATGACACACTTGCTCAAATAGTTCTCTGTAAGCAAGAAGCTACTTCAGCATCGTCTGAATGCCAAAACGGCCGTACAGTGAACACACCCTTTTGATACTGACCATCGGCACTTCAAGGTCATGTCAATGAAATGTTACATGAAGGGTTTAGATTCTTCATTTTATTGTAGATACTGTCTTATTTGGGAGGAAAGGGTTTGGAATGGGGGTAGTGTTGTTGTTTAGTTGCTAAGTTATATCTGACTCTTTTAACGATACCATAGATAGTAGTCCATAAGGCTTCTCTGTCCGTGGGATTTTCCAGACAAGAATATTGGAATGGGTTTCCAGCTTCTCCTCCAGGGAATCTTCCCAACCCAGGGATCAAACCTGAGTCTCCTGCATTAGCAGGTGAATTCTTTATCACTGAGCTACCAGGGCAGATAAAGCTTGAGAAATTTCATAGTGCCTGAATTTGTCAGGAGTCTTCAAGTAGACTGCAAGGACAAAGAAATCCTCAATCAAGGCTGATTTCTCACAATGCAGGTTGGTCAGACCACTTTCTTCTATGGCTTCCCAAGGTCACTGTGGCAGGGGAAGAGATCTCGTGTTAAGTGAGACGCTGAGATGACCCTTCTGCACAGAGGAAAGACTGACAAAGAAACGAAGGGACAGATAAGCCAGAGTCCTTGGGAGTGATCTCCTTGAAGATCCCAACGAGTTCTAGGGCTTGGTTCCATTCCACCCTGAAACTCCGTACCCTCCAGACTTTGGGTTCATAGAGGATCCTTATGCCTTTAAGACAAACTTCCCATCTTATTTAGGGGCTTCCCTTGTGGCTTAGATGGTAAAGAGTTTGCCTGTGATGCAGGAGACCTGGGTTCAATCTCTTGGTCAGGAAGATCCCCTGGAGAAGGAAATGGCAACCCACTCCAGTATTCTTGCCTGGAAAATCCCATGGATGGAGGAGCCAGGTGAGATACAGCCCCTGGGGTTGCAACAACTCGGACAAGACTGAGCGACTTCACTTTCACTTTTTTCACTTTCCCTTCTTATTTAAACAGCTCACATGACTTTCTGGGCTTTGCAACCAAAATTCCTAAGAAATACAAGCTGTAATTGATCAATTAGGAATCAGAATTTTCCATCAATATTGTCAAGAGCCTTTAAAGAGTTTATCTACATGGTAAACAGATTCATTTGGCAGCTTAGCAGCAATTATTTATCTTCCTTGAAATTATTTACTATTCTGACCAAGCTTTCTCAGAATTGGCAAGTAAATTATTAAATGAAGTCAATTTTGTTTATGGTACACACGGCAAAATAGCCCTCTAGTACAGGGTAAGTTGCTATTTTTAAGGTAATTGCCTTTGACGTTTTTGGCACTCTGAATTTCTAGCAGAATCTGCCAGGCTTTCTCAGCCCTAAGTAGCCTGTGTCTCCAGTTTCCTGAATTTCAAACCTGGCTTGTTGGTTTGTTTTTTTGTTTGTTTGTTTTTAACAACAGTGGGAACGTGTATACCTGACTGCTTGCCCAAAATTGAACGAGGAGGAGGAAATTGGCTGAAGAGAAATTCAGTGACTTCCGCCCTGGCTTTTCCCCAGAGATGTGGGTTTCTGGAAGGTGTCTGTGCGGGCATGTGCGGTTTACTGTGCAAGCGTCCACCTTGCCCCTGCCATCTGCCAGGCCCCATGCCAGCTGCTGGGTACTCACAGTGAGATGGGACAGGGTCCCAGCCCCCCAGCAGGGCCATCAGGGCCTCCAGGAACCACGATACCACATGATGTGTCTGAAAGGAGCACAGCCTTCAGGCCCAGAGAAAGGGAAGGCAACTTGGCAGGTTGATCCGGGCAAACCGCAGAGGAGAGTGGGTGTGGGGGTGCAGGGACCTGATGGTGGAACAGTAGGCCTGCCGAGCAGCCAAGCAGATGGGCGAGGGGAGAGCATTCCAGGAGAGGAGGAGGGACAGAGGCACGGTGTTAGGAAGGCGTCCGAAGGACTCAGACACAGAGAGCGGGGCGGGGGGTAGGGGGGGGGGTCCCTGGATGATCCCATACCCTGCAAGAACAGGNGGACTCCTGACTCAAAACAAGAACCGTGGTTGGAATAGCCTCTAAGAATTCATCTGGCTTTCACAACTAGACTGAGCCTTGCTTTTTAAGTAAGTGCCAATTATAACAGTAGATCTTAAAAACCCAGATTACGGTTGTTGCTATGAACCTTATTAATCAGTAAATTTTTTATATAAGGAAAAACCCTGGTGGATCAAGGGTAAAGATTCCATCCGCAATGCAAGAGATGCAGGTTCCATCCTTGGGTCAGGTAGATCCCCTGAAGGAGGAAATGACAACCCACTCCAGTATTCTTGCCTGGAGAATCCCATGGATAGAGGAGCCTGGCAGGCTACAGTCTATGGGATCACAAAAGATTTGGACATGACTTAGCAACTAAACCACCACCAAGGAAATTGAGAGATACCCCAAGGGAAAAACAGCAACAAAAGATGGTCTAGTTCTTTACATATAGGACTGGAAGGAGACATTCATTTAATTGTAACCTGTAAGCTTGATATTAAGTTCAGGGAAGATTCAAGAGAGTGAACTGACTCAGCCAGATGGTTACAGCAATTTCTGGAGGTTGAAAAATAAATCAATAATGGAAACAATTGAGGAACCTCTTCCAAATGGGTGAAGCAACTACATAATATGTTTGTGCTGATGTGGAAAATTTAAGTCAACAGAAACATTTTCCAGGTTCTCTTCAGTATATTGCAGAATGACACAGTTTGTGTGTGAAGGTAAGGGGAAATAAAACTGGCACATTCAATACTTGGACAGTGTGTGAATTTACTTTTAAAGGGAAGTACTAAGAAGACATGCACAAAAGAGAACTCAAGGATAAGTCCAGCTTTGTATTAGATACTATATCCACAATAAGTAGGGCAACCACATGCTTCATTTTCCAAACTGGTACACTCGTAAAACAATAAACATAAACCAGCACTGACCTGGGCAAATTGGATGTGTGGTCCCTGTAACAGCAAAGTTTGCATTTTGTATTAAATTATTCCTCTCAGTGGGTATCAATGCACATGATTTATGTAAATAGGATGTATTTTTGTCAGTCAAATCACTATGATATAACTCTTACTATCCTGTTGATGCTGACGGGAGAAGGATGTTAGGAAGACCCATTTATGAAAAAAATAAGCTTCTCAGGTGGTGCTGTGTTAAAAAATCCACCTGCCAGTGCAAGAGACACAAGAGAGGTGGGTTCGATCCCTGGGTCAGGAAGATCCCCTAGAGTAGAAAATGGAAGCCCGCTGCAGTATTCTTGCCTGGAAAATTCCATGGACAGAAAAGCCTGGTGGACTATAGTCCATAGCGTTACAAAGAGTCAAACTGAGCATCTGAGCACACACACACACACACACACACACACACACACACACAAGCATAGGGGAAGGAATTGTGGTTATACGTCCACTTTTTGTTCTAAGAATAGGTCAGCTAGATGGACTTAAGAGAAAGAGGACATGACATATAAAACTAAAGGTGAATAAGGACAGTAGGATATAGACCTTGAAGACTCCAAAGCTATTAGACATATCCATTCAAAGTCAGAACACTGTTAGGAGTGTAAATAATTGAGACTATCAGTAATGTGAAGCCATGAAAGTTGCCAGGTGATCTTACTATTCTCCAACATTGAGTAGAATAAGACTAATTGAGAACCAATCAGAGATTCTACAATTTTAGATGAAATTTCAGTTTCATAATAGCCTATAAGAAAAAAATTAAAGCACTATCACAGTGAACACAGACAGGATTAAAAGGTGCTTCTCAATTTCAAAAAGCAAATCAGTGAAGAAAAAACTTTGACTTGCTTAAAATACATAAGTGTGTTTAGAAAATAAAAGCAGAACCAGATAAAAGGATAGATTATCTCCACATACCTGAAAGGTAGATAGATTCATTAAACTAGCTCATGTATGCTCTTTCTGATAGTTACTGTGATAAGCTTGCATTTCGGGTGATAGTCAGTGATCGTCCATGAAATTTCATTATTCATATTAGGGTTTCTATTAGTTTCAATGGTCTTGGGATTTATGGCCAAAGGGAATGAAAATACCCAATTTGTAGGAACCACTTCATATGTAAGGTGATCAAATCTGTCATCAACTGAGTTAATTGTCTTGTTATTGGAAAAATAATTAAAATAAATGTTATTAAATATTTTGCCAATAGGCTAAGATGTTCCTTGGCCAAAATTTCCAGGAGAACCAATGACTTGTGTCTGTGTTTATTATACCATTTGGGATGAGCACCAAAACATATATTTGGGTATTCCAACAAACAGAACAAATGTGGGTCCCAGACAAATTGAAAACAGTATCAGTTATTGCTGTAGATTTACCATTATCCTGAATTATTCACTTCTCACCTCCCTGTAAAGAATGTTATATCCTCTTCCATTTCACACTGGTTTTGGCCATGTGAATGGATCTGAACAGTAGGATATGAGTGTACATGAATGATACCACTTACAAATCAAAGTTCCTAGACCATTTTTCCTTGCCACGAGAGTGACATATTCCAAACAGAAGCTGCTCTTCCAGCATAAACTAGAAATGAAAAACAGCCACAAAAACATGGGTGAGAACTAGTATGTTGTTGGAAGGCTCAATGTGAGACACACGTAAGCCAGCGGAGATCTGGACTTTTTTTCTTTTTAAACCACAGCAAAGCTAACCAATACAAGAAATCTTCAAATAAGTGGTAAATACAAGTAGGTTAATTGCAATTTAAAGGAAATAAGGTAAACATATTTTCTTTTAAAACTCTGTATTGATGTAGTGTTGCAAAATTAAAATCTAATAATGCCGAGAGGCTTATGAATGAGTACAATGAGCCTCAACAGTTAGCAAGACTATTAACCTTTAATTTAATAACTTGAAAATGGATCCTAGCCAATGTCCTTTATTCCCTTGAATTAAAAATAGGTTCCACTCCATACCATTGAAGAAAAAATCTCAATACAGTGTTAAGTCACACTGAAATTAGGCAGAGAACACGAAGAGTTCCATCAGAAAGCTTGTCCCCTTATACAAACACTTTCAAGAATAGAGAGCCATTTGTTAATTGAGAGTTTTCATGATCTCTGGTTAATACTTTTTAGCCAGAAATCACAGGGAGATTAGAAAATAACTAGCCATATGTTAAAGGCTTTTAAGGAAAATAATTGCTGGTCTGACTTGATGAAGCACCTCTTCCTCAGTGGGAAAATAAACCTGGACTTGAGATGTGCAATATACTAAATTCGTGTCCTTTCAGTAACAATCAGCCATGGAGAGAAAAGGAGCAGTTAATAAGGAAATTAATGAAAGAGACAATAGCTGCACTTTTGCTTGGCCTCATTAACATCTGATGAAACTTTTAACCTTCATGCAATAATAACTGCCAATAGTACGATGATCATAATTAAGTGCTGAGGAGAAAAGACACATGTGGTATAGGTCTACAGAGGGCTTTGCCAAGTGAAAATGACCTGGTGAAAGATGCCTTGCTTGTTGCAGGGGAGTACCACAAACCTAGACTTTGATTTGGTGGTGGTGATAGTGACAGCAAGAATTCAGAGCTAGTCTTCTTACTAACTCCATTAATGGGCATAAGCTGGATATATTTTCAGAAGGACCAATCTGTAATAACTGTTGCCTAGTGGACATATCTATATAAAACTGTTAGAGAGGCTGTGGTCTGATCAGGGAGCTGGGATCACATGAGAATATTTGCATCCCATTATAAATACAATTTATTTCATCTAGTATAGGAAGACCTAGCTAGTTTTGATAGGAGATAGAAAGCTAAATAAATGGATAGATAGATAGATGATAAAATATGCAGAAGGAGGTTGTAAATTCTATGAGAACATAAGGATTTCAGGAGTTAATGTCATTATAATTTCAGGGATAAATTCATGGATCCCTGAGATTCAGTAGGCCTTGGAAATTGTGTCAGGAGGCTGAGTTAAATGTCCTATAAGACTTTGAAAGTAAAAGTGAAAATCACTCAGTCATGTCCGACTCTTTGCAACCCCATAGACTATACAGACCATGGAATTCTCCAGGCCATGGAATTCTGCCCCCTGGAGTGGGCAGCCGTTCCCTTCTCCAGGGGATCTTCCCAACCCAGGAATTGAACCCAGGTCTCCCACATTGCAGGTGGATTCTTTGCCAGCTGAGCCACAAGGGAAGCCCAAGAAGTTTATGGTGGTAGTGGTTTAGTCGCTAAGTCCTATCCAAGTCTTGTGACCCCATGGACTGTAGCCCGCCAGCTCTGTCCATGGACTTTGAAAGTAAAGGAAAATTTCCCCTGATAATTGTAAATGTTGCTATGAATCTAGGAACAAAATGCTATTCTGATTTGGTGAATTGATCAACAGTTTCAGGCCCAAAATGGGTTGAGTATAGGGGTAGATAAAAGATGTAACTTCAAAATCACAACAAAATACAAAATGCAAAAGATAAGAGACCTGCAAAGACCAGTGTAGGGTTTCCCAGGTGGCTCAGTGGTAAAGAGCCCACCTGCCAATGCAGGAGATATGAATCTGATCCCTGGGTGGGGAAGATCCCCTAGAGGAGGAAATGGCAACCCACTCCAGTATTTTTGCCTGGAGAAATCTATGGACAGAGGAGACTTGCAGGCTACAGTCTATGGGTTACAGAGATTTGGACATGATTTAGCAACTAAACAACACAACAAATACCAGTGTGGGAGTGAGGGAATATTGTAGAGCAGCTTTTCAGTTACATTAGAAGGCTGCCTGGGGCTTCCCAGGTGGGACTAGTGATAAAGAACCTGTCTGTCAGTGCAGGAGACATAAGAGACACGGTTCGATCCCTGCATTCAGATAATCCTCCAGAAGAGAGCATGGCAACTCACTCCAGTATTCTTGCCTGGAGTATTCCATTGACAGAGAAGTTTGGCGGGTTACAGTTCATAAGGTTACAAAGAGTCAGACATGATTGAAGTGACTTAGCATGCATGCCATGGCAACCCACTCCAGTACTCTTGCCTGGAAAATCCCATGGACGGAAGAACCTGGCAGGCTGAAGTCCATGGGGTCGCAAAGAGTTGGACACCACTGAGTGACTTCACTTTCACTTTTCACTTTCATGCATTGGAGAAGGAAATGGCAACCCACTCCAGTGTTCTTGCTTTGTGAACCCCAGGGATGGAGGAGCCTGGTGGGCTGCCGTCTATGGGGTCGCACAGAGTCAGACACGACTGAAGCGACTTAGCAGCAGCAGCAGCAGCAGTAATTTCTCCTGAAATGAACAGAGGTTTTCCTCACCAAACATCAATCTATTAAGGTCACTGCAGAGATTCTAGCATATGGACTTTCCTATAAAACACATTTCTCTAAAATTATGTATTAAAATGACCAGTCCACCTTTAAAGTAGAAAACTTGAAGGAATTATGATTATATTTTCATTTCTATATATGCCTTACATATTGTAGTAACCCGAAATCAGCTGGGAAATTATAAAATAAAATTACTTTAAAAGGGAAGAAACATATTCAGTTATACCACTTGGCTTTTATGCTGACATGAGACCTAGAAGAAATCATGCTACTTACTTTATGAGTTTTTGGAAATCCTCCCCCCATACTCACACACCCTTGTTTTTTACCTATTTGTAAGTCACAGATAGTTTCAATTTCTTTCCCCTCCAACCCCCAGGAAGGAAAACTGAACTTTTTTTTTTTAATTAAAGTACAAATCCTTTTAGGGAAGTCCACATTTCATCTTGTTAACAATGAAGGTATCTCATACATAATAAATGAACTTTTACCCCATGCCAAAATTAACTTATCTTAGTTGTACTTGGATAAACTTGCACTTGTGCATGTATGCATGGTAAGTTACTTCAGTGGTGTCTGACTCTGTGCGACCCTATGGAGTGTGACCTGCCAGGCTTCTCTGTCCATGGGATTTCCCAGGCGAGAATACTGGAATGGGTTGCCATGGCCCTCCTCCAGGGGATCTTCCCCCACCCAGGGATTGACCCTGTGTCTCTTGTGCCTCCTGCATTGGCAGGCAGGTTCTTTACCACTAGTGCCACCTGGGAAGCCCAGAAAAAACTCATAAAGAGTCAAAATTTCTAATACACATAAGAGCATGAATCTAATGTCTAAGTGGGTGTGGCATGATGTGGAGCCTGATCGAACTTTCCTGGATGAAGGAACATAAATTAGAAAATAAGCTTAGAGAATTTACATGTTTGTCTCAAACCTAAATGCCAAAGACAGCTTTTTGCCCTGAGTTGTATGTGGCTACAAACAATATCTACTCAGGCACAACATCATAAAAGAAGTCCGTTTCTGTAGTCCTGATATCCCCTTCTGTACTGAAGCATCCCTTATAGCTTTGTTGAATCTACTGAGATAATGGTTATTTTATCAGTTTATACATTATGCATGACATTTACTTAAGGTATATAGAAAATAAATACAATAAAATTTGACTCAATCAAAGAATTAATGTATATTCAGGAAATAAAGGAAACATATTTTATAAAGGTGAAGGTGAAGTCGCTCAGTCGTGTCGGACTCTTTGCGACCCCGTGGACTGTAACCTACTAGGTTTCTCCGTCCATGGGATTCTCCAGGCAAGAATACTGGAGTGGATTGCCATTTCCTTCTCCAGGGGATCTTCCCAACCCAGGGATCGAACCCGGGTCTCCCACATTGGAGGCAGACGCTTTAACCTCTGAGATAAAATAGGACACAGCCTAGGGCTTCCCTGGTAGCTCAGTCAGTAAAATAGTTTGCCTGCAACACAGGGGACCCGGTTTCAGTTCCTGGGTTGGGAAGATTCCCTGGAGAAGGAAATGGCAACCAGTCCAGTATTCTTGCCTGGAGAATTCCATGGACAGAAGAACCTGGTGGGCTACAATCCATGGGGTCACAAAGAGTTGGTCACGATTGAGTAACTAACACTTTCACTTTTTTTCTGAGAGAATAATAAAAACATAATATGAGCTAGTGATTTTATAGAACATAGAGTTGGTGCCTTCCTCCCTCCCTTCATTCTTTTCTTCTCTCCTTCTTTCCTGTCTATCTCACNAGCCTGGTGGGCTGCCGTCTATGGGGTCGCACAGAGTCAGACACGACTGAAGCGACTTAGCAGCAGCAGCAGCAGCAGTAATTTCTCCTGAAATGAACAGAGGTTTTCCTCACCAAACATCAATCTATTAAGGTCACTGCAGAGATTCTAGCATATGGACTTTCCTATAAAACACATTTCTCTAAAATTATGTATTAAAATGACCAGTCCACCTTTAAAGTAGAAAACTTGAAGGAATTATGATTATATTTTCATTTCTATATATGCCTTACATATTGTAGTAACCCGAAATCAGCTGGGAAATTATAAAATAAAATTACTTTAAAAGGGAAGAAACATATTCAGTTATACCACTTGGCTTTTATGCTGACATGAGACCTAGAAGAAATCATGCTACTTACTTTATGAGTTTTTGGAAATCCTCCCCCCATACTCACACACCCTTGTTTTTTACCTATTTGTAAGTCACAGATAGTTTCAATTTCTTTCCCCTCCAACCCCCAGGAAGGAAAACTGAACTTTTTTTTTTTAATTAAAGTACAAATCCTTTTAGGGAAGTCCACATTTCATCTTGTTAACAATGAAGGTATCTCATACATAATAAATGAACTTTTACCCCATGCCAAAATTAACTTATCTTAGTTGTACTTGGATAAACTTGCACTTGTGCATGTATGCATGGTAAGTTACTTCAGTGGTGTCTGACTCTGTGCGACCCTATGGAGTGTGACCTGCCAGGCTTCTCTGTCCATGGGATTTCCCAGGCGAGAATACTGGAATGGGTTGCCATGGCCCTCCTCCAGGGGATCTTCCCCCACCCAGGGATTGACCCTGTGTCTCTTGTGCCTCCTGCATTGGCAGGCAGGTTCTTTACCACTAGTGCCACCTGGGAAGCCCAGAAAAAACTCATAAAGAGTCAAAATTTCTAATACACATAAGAGCATGAATCTAATGTCTAAGTGGGTGTGGCATGATGTGGAGCCTGATCGAACTTTCCTGGATGAAGGAACATAAATTAGAAAATAAGCTTAGAGAATTTACATGTTTGTCTCAAACCTAAATGCCAAAGACAGCTTTTTGCCCTGAGTTGTATGTGGCTACAAACAATATCTACTCAGGCACAACATCATAAAAGAAGTCCGTTTCTGTAGTCCTGATATCCCCTTCTGTACTGAAGCATCCCTTATAGCTTTGTTGAATCTACTGAGATAATGGTTATTTTATCAGTTTATACATTATGCATGACATTTACTTAAGGTATATAGAAAATAAATACAATAAAATTTGACTCAATCAAAGAATTAATGTATATTCAGGAAATAAAGGAAACATATTTTATAAAGGTGAAGGTGAAGTCGCTCAGTCGTGTCGGACTCTTTGCGACCCCGTGGACTGTAACCTACTAGGTTTCTCCGTCCATGGGATTCTCCAGGCAAGAATACTGGAGTGGATTGCCATTTCCTTCTCCAGGGGATCTTCCCAACCCAGGGATCGAACCCGGGTCTCCCACATTGGAGGCAGACGCTTTAACCTCTGAGATAAAATAGGACACAGCCTAGGGCTTCCCTGGTAGCTCAGTCAGTAAAATAGTTTGCCTGCAACACAGGGGACCCGGTTTCAGTTCCTGGGTTGGGAAGATTCCCTGGAGAAGGAAATGGCAACCAGTCCAGTATTCTTGCCTGGAGAATTCCATGGACAGAAGAACCTGGTGGGCTACAATCCATGGGGTCACAAAGAGTTGGTCACGATTGAGTAACTAACACTTTCACTTTTTTTCTGAGAGAATAATAAAAACATAATATGAGCTAGTGATTTTATAGAACATAGAGTTGGTGCCTTCCTCCCTCCCTTCATTCTTTTCTTCTCTCCTTCTTTCCTGTCTATCTCACATTCCTATACCAACCTACCAACCTATATTTCTCTGCTCTTTTCTTTTTGGCCTATTGGGGTTTATTTAGTTTTGATTTGTTATAAGTGGTCATTGTAGGATTGTTACCTTAACAAGGTGATTCCAGATCTTGTTTTTACTTGTCCACACCAATTTGGTATCCTTAACCTGTAATCTCTTTATGTGCACCCAGAGACAGGATGGTCCTCAGTTCAGTTGCTCAGTCGTGTCCGACTCTTTGCGACCCCATGAATCGCAGCACGCCAGGCCTCCCTGTTCATCACCATCTCTCGGAGATCACTCAGACTCACATCCATCGAGTCAGTGATGCCATCCAGCCATCTCATCCTCGGTCATCCCCTTCTCCTCCTGCCCCCAATCACTCCCAGCATCAGAGTCTTTTCCAATGAGTCAACTCTTCGCATGAGGTGGCCAAAGTACTGGAGTTTCAGCTTTAGCATCAGTCCTTCCAAAGAAATCCCAGGGTTGATCTCCTTCAGAATGGACTGGTTGGATCTCCTTGCNGGTTCCAAATAGGGAAAGGAGTACGTCAAGGCTGTATATTGTCTCCCCTCACCAGAGGGACCTCAAAATCTCACTGTTGATGCACAGGGACTCTGTGACAGTTCACACGGTACAGAGAATATGTGCTGTGTGGTCGTGGAGAAGTTGGTCCCCAGCCAAGGGCAGGAAGAGGGGGGGAATCAGATGGATAATGGGCATCACTGTCCCCCAAAGAGAAAATGACACATGAGCCGGCTCTCACCACGTGGTGCGTCTGGGCTTGTGTGTGTGCTCGATCACCCAGCTGTGTCCAGCTCCTTCTGGTCCCAGGGACTGTAGCCCACCAGGCTCCTCTGTCCATGGGATTTCCCAGACAGGGATATTGGAGCAGGTTGCCATTTCCCTCTCCCAGCCCAGGGATCAATCCCACGTCTCCTGCATTGACAGGTGGATTCTTTACCACTGAGCCACTTGGGAAGCCCAGATATATATTATATGTGATATAAACTGAATGCGTGTGTTCCCCCTCCCAAGTTTACATGTTGAAGCCCTAAGCCCCCAGTGGGCTGGCATTTGGAGATGAGACCTTCGGGAGACCATTAGAGTCAGACAAGGTCATGAGGGTAAAGCCCCACTCAAGGGGCTACGGACTCCAAGTTCACCATCTCTTCCCAGTTACGTACAGGACAAGGCTGAGTGAGAACCCAGTGAAGTGGGGCTCCCCGTAAGTCAAGAGAAGGGGCTTCAAATGAAACTTACCTTGCTGGACCTTGACCTTGGACTTCCAGCCTCCAGAGCTGTAAGGAATACTTTTCTGTTATTTAAAAGCACCCAGTCTATGGTATTCTTCGCCAAGGCTAAGACAGTATACACACAAAATATTTGTTTTGGGACTTCCCTGGTGGTTCCTACAGTAAAGAGTCTATCTGCAATGCGGGAGACCTGGGTTTGATCCCTGATTCAGAAAGATCCCCTGGTTGAGGGGAATGGCAACCCACCCCAGTATTCTTGCCTGGTGTATCCCATGGACAGAGGAGCCTGGTGGGCTACAGGCCACAGGGTTGCCAAGAGTGTGACACAACTGAGCTACTAACATTTTCACTTTATTTTTTCACATTATTCTTAAAGTAGGGTCGTTACAGTTGGGACAAAAAAAAACCATTTCTCTTTATAAATAGTTTATCAATTAATAACAATTAGCAACAATTAATTTTTTTAAGTTGCTTTTGAAGAAACCCATCTACCATATGCTAGAGACATCTCCTGCAACCACAATACACAGTGAGTTAATTACACTTTATCGCCATAGCTCCTTGTTTCTGGAGCCTTCCAGGGTCTCTAACTTAGAGAGAACACACATGCCTTCTAATGTTTTTGAGCTTTGACTCTGCACAAAGCACTGTGCTCGTTCTTATTTACATGGAAGACTACTTCAATGTTCAGTATTTTTGGTTTCNATCTACCATATGCTAGAGACATCTCCTGCAACCACAATACACAGTGAGTTAATTACACTTTATCGCCATAGCTCCTTGTTTCTGGAGCCTTCCAGGGTCTCTAACTTAGAGAGAACACACATGCCTTCTAATGTTTTTGAGCTTTGACTCTGCACAAAGCACTGTGCTCGTTCTTATTTACATGGAAGACTACTTCAATGTTCAGTATTTTTGGTTTCATTACACACAGAGTTTACATGTTGTTTTTTTCAAGGCACAGTTGCTCTTGGGAGATGTGTCTGTTCTGAGATGTGTGATGTGTGAGTATATGTGTGTTAAGTTGCTTCAGTCATGTCTTACTCTTTGGGATCCCATGGACTGTAGCCTGCCAGACTCCTCTGTCCATGGGATTCTCCAGGCAAGAATATAGAGTGGGTAGCCATTCCCTTCTCCAGGGGATCCTCCTGACCCAGGGATTGAACCCAGGTCTCCTGCATTCCAGTCAGGTTCTTTACCACTAGGGCTGCCTGAGAAGCCCTATCTCTACAATATTGAACCTCAACAGAAACACTTTTGGCCTAATTGTTTGCATGAGAAGATATATTCATAAATGCCCTCAATAGCTACATTAATGGAAACCGGGAAAATTAGATAATCAAGCACCCTGGTGACTTGAGAATTTTAGAGTGCTGGGGGACTGGTCAGACCTGCATTTGCACATCCAAGCTGTGTCAAGAGTCTCACTAATGCCCACTGAGCCCAATCATGTTGGGGCCTCCACCAACCGTGCCTAACTTCAGAGTCTGTCCTGTTCCGCTCTGTTCTGCCCTCTCAACCAGAGAATGTTAGAGCCCAAAGGATATCACAGGCTCAAAAGTGTCAGTGAGGAAGGGGAGCTCTGGGGTCACTCACCCAACCCTTTCTTAGAGGAGGATGGAAGTGTTAGTAGCTCAGTCGTGTCTGACTCTTTGTGACCCCATGGACTGTGGCCCGCCAGGCTCCTCTGTCCATGGGATTCTCCAGGCAAGAACACTGGAGTGGGTTGCCACTTCCTCTTCCAGGGGATCTTCCTCACCCAAGGAATGAACCTAGGTCTCTTGCAGTATAGGCAGATTCTTTACTTTCTATAGATGAGGATATTGGAATATAATGGTGTGATCTGCCAAAGTCATTGAGCAACTTAGAGGCTGAATTCTGGGTGGGGGGTATCCCTTGGTCTCTTGAATTCAAAGCTACAGCCCTTCCTCCATCTCCAGAGGTGCACAGGCCAGGGCTTCCACTGCGCCAAGCTCCATTTATTCAATGACTGAGTCACTTAATTAAACGGGAGGACACAGCCACCACCCTCGCCCTTCAATTATTTCAATGCTTCCCGTTCCCGTGGTGTTTTAACACCTCATCCCTCCCCCTGCTCCACCCAACACCCACACCCACCTCCCCAGCAAGGAATTCATGTACACATGGGAGCTATTTTCCATTGAGAAGGCAAGTTTCAGAATAGGAGGTGCAGTTATCTAAAAATTAAAAAAAAAAAAAAAACTTCCCCTGCATCAGAAAAGCCAGAGCTGACACAGACTCATCAGACTCATGCTCCGTGGAGACAACCGTGGCAGAGCTCTCGGTGGAGATTTAGAAAGAGAAACAGTCCATTGTGGGAAGGGAAAACATTCCCTTTGGACTTTCCAGCTCCACTGAACAAATAGTCAACCAGTACCCACTGTGTGCACGTGCCCGGCTGTGATGGACAATAAAAGACGAAGATGTGTTTCCTTAGCCTTCAAAAGCGGGTGTGGTTTTGAAGAGCAAGAAAGCATGCATCTAAATTAAGTGTGTGTTAATGGAAGGCAGGAAAGATTCTCCTGCAGACCGGTGGCAGAGCTTGTGTGTCGTCTGCAGAATGGAGTTCCATGTCTGCCGAGCAGGACAATGTCCTGAATCCTTGGAAACACAGAATCAGCTGCGAGAGCTGGCCTGAGAGCAGTGCTTCCCACTGAATGTTCAGTCACAGCTTGGGCAGAACCTTGAATTCTCCTTTGGTGTCCAATTCAGGGAATCTGGGGCATCCTGAAGCCCTTTTGCATCAGTTCAATCCAGCTCAGTCACTCAGTCAAGCCTAACTCTTTGCGACCCTATGGACTGCAGCATGCCAGGCTTTCCTGTCCATCACCAAATCCCGGAGTTCACTCATGTCCATCCAGTCGGTGATGTCATCCAACTATCTCATCCTCTGTCATCCCCTTCTCCTCCTGCCTTCAAACTTTCCCAGCATCAGCATCTTTTCCAATGAGTCAGCCCCTTTGCATAGGGTGCCCTAAATTGTATGTAAAGTGTCTTCAAGAAGGGTTTGGGACTCCAATTACATTTAATTTAACCCTTGAATTTATTTGATTTAACACCTGCAATTTAGGTTAAGACGATCCAAGTCTGAAGAGGGAAACTTCCTACACTGTTGGTGGGAATGTAAATTGGTGCAGCCACTATGGAAAACAGTATAGAGGTTCCTTAAAAAACTAAAGATAGAGTTACCATACGATCCAGCAATCCCACTCCTGGGCATGTATCTGGACAAGCTGTAGTTCAAAAAGACACATGCACCCCCACGTTCATAGCAGCACTGTTCACAATAGCCAAGACATGGAAGCGACCTAAATGTCCATCAGCAGATGACGGGATAAAGAAAACGTGGCACATACATGCAGCGGAATATTAGCCACAAAAAAGAGTGAAATAATGCCATTTACAGCAACATGGATGGGCATAGGGATTATCATACTGGTGAAGTAAGTCAGAAAGAGACGAATATCAGGTATCATTTACATGTGGAATCTAAAGTGTGGCACTAATGAACCCACCTAGGAAATAGCCTCACAAACACCGAGACCTGTGGTTGCCAAGGGGGAGGGGAGAGGGAAGGGGTGGATTGGGAGTTTGGGATTAGCAGATGCAAATGATCTTTTTATAAACTGGATAAACACCAAGGTCCTACTGCAGAGCGCAGGGAACTATATTCCATATCCCATGATAAACCATAATGGAAAAGGACAAGAAACACTCCAAGAACCAACAGGAGAAGGGCGCCTCCAGCTAGGCTGGGGCAGGATGCTTGGAGTAAGTGAGGGGCTGATTCTGAGAGGAGGAGCGGTCCAAGAGGCTCTTCCACTCCTGTTCCTGAGAGGCAGGGCCTGCCAGCTTACTGGCCCCTGGGATGTCTCCATCTAAGATGCCCAGGGTCGCTCTGGAGTGGGCCCCCTCTGCCCATCACGGAACCCATCCTTGTACCTCCTGGGTTGACTTGCACACATATAACACTCACTTCAAGCCCTCCCAAAGTCAACCTGGTGACTCACTGTCTGCACGCCGCCTCCTCTTCTCCTAATCCCACTCCTGGAGCCTTCCGTCCTAGGTCAACATTCCCCATGGGGTCGCCCCTGGGCCACCACTGGGTAGCTCTCACCCAATCTGGCCCAAGACCCAGGGTCCCCAGTCTCTAAAAACACTCATCTGGCTTGAGCACTGCAGAATCAGCCGCAACCCAGAGTGCCCAGCTGGAGCTGGACAAGAGAGGCCACGGTAGCCGCCAGCCAGGTGTGGAGACCACGGAGTCCTGGAAGAAGAGCCGCGGCTGTCCTTGGGGGCAGGGCAGAGGTGATGGGTCTGGGTCAAGGGGGTGCAGCAGCGTTACGACGGACTGGACCCGCCCAGAGCAGGACAGCTGCCAACCAGCCTGCCTGCCTTTGTCCTGAGCGGGAGGGAAGGGCAGTGCGAACATCCCGGGTTGCGGGGGAGTGGTGCGCAGGGTGACTCCTATAGACACGTCTACATCCGCCTCTGCAGCCTGTAACCCCAGCACAAGATGAAGACAGAGATTTCAGAGCTTTTCCAGACGAGTATTTTTCAAATGTTGTTCTTGTCCATGACCCACAGTAAAATATACATTTTCCATAGTAATCCATTACGTCCACACATTCACACATTCACATCTATGTGCATGCAAACACACAAACATACATAAATGAAGCAAGAGTTTCACAATACGTTACTCTTCCTTACTACAAGTGTTAGCCGCTTCAGTCATGTCCAATTTTTAGTGACTCCATGGACTGTAGCCCACCAGGCTCCTCTGTCCATGGAATTCTCCAGGCAAGAACACTGGAGTGGGCAGCCATGCCCTCCTCCAGGGGATCTTCCTGACCCAGGGATTGAACCCGGGTCTCCTGCGTGGCTCCTGCATTGCTGGCAGATTATTTACCACTGAGCCACTGGGAAGCTCACTCTTCCTTAGTACAAGGCACTAAGTAATTCTCTATTGTATCTCATTTTTAAAATGCACATCATAGCCCTCCAAATGGATTGCACGAATCCCAGAGGGTCCTGACCCTTGATATGAAAGACGCAGGTCTAGGTATCAGGTACCTTCTGAGGGAGGAGGGCAAATGATTGGCGGCCAGGAGGGAAACTTTGAGGGGTAGCGGAGGGACAGGCCATGCTCAGCTCTCACTGTCTGTGGGCTCTTGATGGTTCAGAAAGGGTGCAGCTCTAAACCGAGGCTTCTAGCTATTCTTTCAGGGTTCTCACCTGTAGTAAAAGTGAATGAGGAGAGAGAGTCACCATTGTTACCAAATGAGAGGAGGACACGTGCTCTTCTGCAGGGCCCTCCATTATGAACTAGTGGCCTATGAATGAAAACCAGCCAAGAGGTTTTATTACAGACCCCTTCTGAGTGTGTTGCAAAGTATTTAAACATCACAAATTCCTGAATATCCACCAAATATTCAGATGAGTGGTTACCTGGAGGGGTGGGGGTGGAGAATGATGGCAAAGAGGCACCATGAAACTTTCTGGAGTGCTGGAAATAGTCTACATTTTGGTTGAGGTGGTAATTATATGGATAATACATGTCAAAACTCACCAAATTATACATAGAAAATGGATGCATTTTATTGTATGCAAATAACACCTTAATAAAGTTGGGTTTTGATTGCTAAAACTAATCACTATGCTCAGTTGAAGGCAGCATGAAAAACACACTGATTAAAAAAAAAAAAAAAACCTACCCCTAAATAAGAACCTTGATAACACACACAGACACAGGCTTGGTAGGAAAACAGCAGCTAGTTTATCCAGAATCCAACTAAACAAATCTCGGCGACTCCATGAACTGCAGCCTACCAGGCTCCTCCGTCCATGGGATTTTCCTAGTTTATGAATATTCCATTTTAGAAGCTGTTGGTGACTATTAGTAAGAGCGCCAGGTCAGAAGTAACGTAAGTAACGTACAAATCCTTGTTTATTAGGCACCTCAGTGCATAAGACAGAAAAAGTAACCTGCCCCCAGGCATCCCTGTGAGGCCCAGCAGGGGGACCTCGGCAACCAGCACTCACAAAGCACACTTCAGAACTAGTGTGGTACCCACGCCTCCACCCACATCAGGACCCTGAAGAGGACTCACATCCGGTCAGCCTCCAGGACAGTGACAAGCGCCATCTCTTCCCCTGTCTCCCACCCAGCAGAGCAAGCACATGCTTTCCTGTGAGGTCTCTTCCTGCGTCTTGAGTCCATGCTGGTCTGCTGTCTCCAGAAACCCATCACCAACTTGTGACCTGCCCTTGTGTAACCTGGTGGATGCCCACTTTCTGTCTCACCTGAAGGCCATCCACCTTGCCCCACGGAGGAAGGCAGGGGACCAGATCTCCAGCAGGAGCCATCTCCCAGGCAGTTCTGCCCTCCCCTTTCTCCACCGGGAAGTCACAGCCCAGACCCTCAGACAGTCACAGAGCTGGATCCTGTCCCTGTTCTCTCTAAAGAGAAAGGCACGCGATAACCTCTGGATCACAGCGAAAGCTGGACTGGGTGTCCCAAGTCTGCCCAGTCAGACAGAGACAGGGAATTAGGGGGAAGATGGACAATCGGGCCCTAAATAATCACAAGTGACTCATCAAGTTGCATTTACAGTTTGGCCCCACCCCTTGCCCCCAGACCCTTCCACTTCTTCCCCCAGAACTGACCTGGTGACCCAGAAGCTAAAGCAGCCTTAAGTCACAGCACAGATCAGCCAGGCTGAGCCCGGAACTCCTAGGTGACGACTGGCCCTATCCAGCCCCGCCCGGGGACCATCTTCCCCACTCTCTCTGGATTTCCTGCTGGTTCCAAGGGATTTCTGAACAAAGACAGCCAGGTATGGGGAGAGCACAGTGATCTGGAGTGAACTCCGAGAGATGGTAATGAACAGAGAGGCCTGGCGTGCTGCGATTCATGGGGTCGCAAAGAGTCGGACACGACTGAGCGACTGAACTGAACTGAACTGAACTGTAAATCAAAGTTTAAAAAATATTGGGTTGGCCAAAACTGGAAAACCTAAGTGAACTTTTTAGCCAAACCAATAGATCAGAAGGACACACATAGATTATTCAAAGTAGGATCTATAAGGGAAAAGATGGAATGAGACTTGGGATGGGGTAAAGAAGAAACTAGAAAAAAAAATTATGAAATATTTTTAGTGGATGAGTAAAGATGAGAGTGTTCTGAGCTGGAGGCAATGCACAATCCAACTCTGTGCACTAAGATACAAAGCAACTAAAAATGATGAATGTTCACAGCTTTTGTTATAGGGATAGTTGTGAGAGACTAGAAGCTACTCAGCTATCAAAGAATTAAGGGACCAATCAAGTTATGGTTTATTCATTGGATAAAGTAATACACAGTCATTAAAAACTATCCTGCAGTGATATGGTGATTTATAAGAAATATGTATGTTGGAACACTCTTAGAATTTCCTGTAAGGAGAGTAATAAAGGTGCCTTTGGTGTTAAGATAATGAAAGGCTTTGGGAAAACTCCAAAGTCACCTAAGGATGGAGGCTCGTTGCCAGGGAACTAACCAATGTTTGCAAAGGGTTGAGACTTTCAGCTCCACTCCCTAACCTCAGGGCAGCGAAAGAGGGATTTGAGATCAAGGTCAACCACTTATAGCCAATGATTTAATCCATCATGCCTGTGTGATGAAGTCTCCACAAAACCCCAACAGGCAAGGTTCAGAGAGCTCCTGGGATGGGAAACACGTGGATATTCAGGAAGAGTGGCTGGTTCAGGAGGCATGTCCTTTCCCCATATCTTGTCCTATGCATCTCTTCCATCTGACTGTTCCTGAATTACATCCTCGTGTAATAAACCAGTGACCTAGTAAGAAGAATGTTACCCTAAATACAGCAAGCTCCTACAGCAAAATAATCAAACCATTGATCTACAGCCAGCAGGTCAAAGGCACAAGTAGCCATCAACCTGGACTTATGACTGGCGTCTGAGGTGGGGGGAGGGGCAGTCTTGGGGGTGGAGCCCTCGACCTGTGGGCTTTGATGTCATCTCCAGGTAAAGAACCCACTTGCCAGTGCAGGGAAGACGGGAAACGTGGCTTAGATTCCTGGATCGGGAAGACCCCCTAAAGGAGTAAATGGCGACCCACTCCAGTGCTCTTGCCCGGGAAGGCCCGGGGACAGAGGAGCCTGGAGGGCTACAGTCCACGGGATGCAAAGAACTGGATGCGACTGAGCACAGCGCACACACACACACACACACACACACACACCAGGGAAACAGTCAAACTGAATTAAGCTGTAGGACCCCTGCCTTGTATCCCAGAATTACCTGGATGTGTGGGGGCGGTAGTTTGAGCATTCTTTGGCTTTGCCTTTCTTTGGGATTGGAATGAAAACTGACCTTTTCCTGTCCTGCAGCCACTGCTGAGTTTTTCAAATTTGCTGGCATATTGAGTATAGCACTTTCACAGCATTATCTTTTAGGATTTGAAATAGTTCAACTGGAATTCTATTACCCCCCTAGCTTTGTTTGTAGTGATGCTTCCTAAGGCCCACTTGAATTTGCGTTCCAGGATGTCTGGCTCTAGGTGAATGATCACACCATCATGGTTATCTGGGTCATGGAGATCTTTTTTATATATTTCTTTCGTATATTCTTGCCACCTCTTCTTAATATCTTGTGCTTCTGTTAGGCCCATACCATTTCTGTCTTCTATTGAGCCCATCTTGCATGAAATGTTCCCTTGGTATCTCTAACTTTCTTGAAGAGATCTCTAGTCTCCCATTCAAACTACCATACAATTGCACTGATCACACACACTAGTAAAGTAATGCCCAAAATTCATCAAGCCAGGACTCCACAGTATGTGAACCATGAACTTCCAGATGTTCAAGCTGGATTCAGAAAAGGCAGAGGAACCAGAGATCAAGTTGCCAACATCCACTGGATCATTGAAAAAGCAAAAGAGTTCCAGAAAAACATCTATTTTCTGCTTTATTGACTAGGTCAAAGCCTTTGACTGTGTAGATCACAACAAACTGGAAAATTCTGAAAGAGATGGGAATACCGTCTCTGACCTGTCTCCTGAGAAATCTGTATTCAGGTCAAGGAGCAACAGTTAGAACTGGACAAGGAACAACAGACTGGTTCCAAATCAGAAAGGAGTACCTCAAAGCTGTATATTGTCACCCTGCTTACTTAACTTATATGCAGAGTACATCATGCAAAATGCGGGGCTGGATGAAGCACAAGCTGGAATCAAGATTGCCGGGAGAAGTATCAATAACCTCAGATATCCAGATGATGCCACCCTTATGGCAGAAAGGGAAGAAGAAATAAAGAGCCTCTTGATGAAAGTGAAAGAGGAGAGTGAAAAAGTTGGCTTAAAGCTCAAGATTCAGAAAACTAAGATCATGGCATCTGGTCCCATCACTTCATGGGAAATAGATTGGGAAAACAATGGAAACAGTGACAGAGTTTATTTGGAGAGGCTCCAAAATCAGGGCAGATGGTGACGGCAGATGAAATTAAAAGATGCTTGCTCCTTGGAAGGAAAGTTATGACCAACCTAGACAGCATATTAAAAAGCAGAGACATTACTTTGCCAACAAAGGTCCATATAGTCAAAGCTAAGCTTTTTCCAGTAGTCATGTATGAGAATTGAACTATAAAGAAAGCTGAGCACTGAAGAATTGAGGATTTTCAACTGTGGTGTTGGAGAAGACTCTTGAGAGTCCCTTGGACTGCAAGGAGATCCAACCAGACCATCCTAAAGGAGATCAGTCGTGAATATTCATTGGAAGGACTGATACTGAAGCTCCAATACTTTGGCCACCTGATAAGAAGAACTGACTCATTTGAAAAGACCCTGATGCTGTGAAAGATTGAAAGTGGGAGGAGAAGGGGACAACAGAAGATGAGATGGTTGGATGGCATTACCAACTCGATGGACATGAGTTTGAGTAAGTTCTGGGAGTTGGTGAAGGACAAGAAGGCCTGGTATGCTACAGTCCATGGGGTCTCAGAGTCAGACATGACTGAGTGACTGAACAGAACTGAACTGTAGTGAGGCGGGGGGTGGGGAGAGAACCCACACATTGGCAGTGGAACCAGAATCATAGTGGCAGAAATTAATTCATTGATCTAGAAGGTCATTCATTATATATTAAAAGAAAAAAGTACATTATAAAATGGTGTGCATCATTGATACATACAAAGTATAGAAAATATTCTAAAAGAATGTACAGCAAATGCTTAAGCATGGTTACCTCTGGTATCACAAGTATTTTTCCCACTTTTCCTCCTGGTTTACCTGTAGCTTCTGATAGCTCAGCAATGAATAAATATAATTTTTTTAAATCCAAACTTTTGAAAACTTTTATTGGGTAAGAAATAATGCATTCACGAGTCAGTTCCCAAGCATTGACTCTTCTTAGGCCCCTTAATGTATTTCAGTGGTTGCAAGCATCACACTATTTTTGTGCCATTTTAACATATCAACGCCTAGACGTGTTGATTTTGGAGGAAAAATAATCAGCACCTTGAGAGAGCGCGTGCGTGACCTGCAGGTGTTTCCCTCGGCGGAGGAAAAGCCTAAATATAGACAATGCAAGCATGAGAATGAACTCACCCTGTTCCGTGCTAGGAACGTGAGCAGGTTTTCTTCCTGTTTGTTGCTCAGGCCACTGCGGGAGCAAGCGGCTGGCTGGTGAATGCCAGGAGGAAAGGTAGCTTTCCACTCTGCCCTCAGCTCACCGCCTCTTTCTGGGTCATTTGGCACCTGTGTGCCCACTCCATCCTGTTGGAAGGGACCCAAGGGAAAGACCACAGTGGTTAAGGGCACAGAAGCTGGCCGTGGCCAAGAAAAACACTGACTTCGCAGGACAGGGCTGGACCCTGGGAGGTGGGCTTTCTCCCCTGGTAAAGAACACACGTGAGACAAGTACAACCTGCCCGCCGCCGCTTCCTGGGGCACAGAGAAACAGCTTCCAAAGTCAGAAGGGACGCGATCTGCCCGCCACCGCTTCCTGGGGCACAGAGAAACAACTTCCAAAGTCAGAAGGGACGCAACCTCCGCTGTGTATCCTGGTCCCAATTAAAATCCACATTGCAGCTCAGAGCATCAGCTCCAATGCAACTTTAAATAAAATGCTTCCCTGTGGGACTTCCCTGGTGGTCCAGTGGTTAAGAGTCTGCCTGCCAATGCAGGGGACCTGGGTTCAATCCCCGGCCCGGGAAGATTCCACATGCCCGTGTGCCACAACTACTAGCCATGGCCCCTACAGCCCCTGCTCAACAATAAGAGAAGCCACAGCAGTGAGAAGCCCCCACGTCTCAACTAGAGAAAGCCCAGGGGCAGCAACAAAGACCCAGCACGGCCAAAAATAAATAAAGAAACGATATTTAAAAAATGCTTCCCTGTACATTCATGATCTTTTGGCAGGTTAAAACATTACAAGGGAAGTAATTTTGGAATTGTCAAAATGGTTGAGGTTCAGCTCATAATTGAAAACAATTATACTCCAAGTAAAGAAAAAAAAGAAAAGAAAGAATTATTGGGACTTGCCTGGCAGTCTAGTGGATAAGACTCTGCATTTCCTTGCAGGGGGAACTAAGATCCCACAAGCTTCATGGCCCATAAAAAAAAAAGAATTCTCATTTTTTATGAGAACTGTTCTGAACTTTCCTTAAACCCTGTTGGCTGAATTAGGCAGAATTGGGAGCCCGTAGATGTACCTCGGAGAACGTGATGGCACCCCACTCCAGTACTCTTGCCTGGAGAATCCCATGGAAGGAGGAGCCTGGTAAGTTACAGTCCTTGGAGTCGCTAAGAGTCAGACACGACTGAGCGACTTCACTTTCACGTTTCACTTTCATGCATTGGAAAAGGAAATGGCAACCCACTCTAGTGTTCTTGCCTGGAGAATCCCAGGGACGGGGGAACCTGGTGGGCTGCCGTCTATGGGGTCACACAGAGTCGGACACCACTGACGTGACTTAGCAGCAGCAGCAGATGTGCCTACGGAGGAGGAGAAACCAGTTTGAGGAAGAGAGGANGAGGAGCCTGGTAAGTTACAGTCCTTGGGGTCGCTAAGAGTCAGACACGACTGAGCAAATTCACTTTCACTTTTCACTTTCATGCATTGGAAAAGGAAATGGCAACCCACTCTAGTGTTCTTGCCTGGAGAATCCCAGGGACGGGGGAACCTGGTGGGCTTCCGTCTATGGGGTCACACAGAGTCGGACACCACTGACGTGACTTAGCAGCAGCAGCAGATGTGCCTACGGAGGAGGAGAAACCAGTTTGAGGAAGAGAGGAGTGAGGGGAAGGAGACTGATCAGGCAGCAGAAACCTCCCCCAGAACCATCCTGAGGAGGCAGAAAGTGTGGCCTTTCAGAGGGCGGATGTGATTCCACCCTAAACCTAAATCATCCTACGTCAAAGAACCTGTTATGAAAACCAAGTGTGGTGTGAAGGACATGGAGGAGATTGGTGTCCATGGGATGTTTCATTTGGCTAAAAGCAGAGCCTCGAAAGGAGAAGGAAATGGCAACCCGCTCTAGTATTCTTGCCTGAAAAATCACAAGGACACAGCAACCTGGAGGGCTACAGTCCACGGGGTTGCAAAGAATCAGACATGGCTGAGCGACTAAGCACAGCACACAGACTCTAAAACCTCTTAGTGAAGTCGCTCAGTTGTGTCCGACTCTTTGTGACCCCATGGATGGTAGCCTACCAGGCTCTGCAATCCATGGGATTTTCCAGGAAAGAATACTGGAGTGGGCTGCCATTTCCTTCTCCAGGGGATCTTCCCAAGCCAGGGATCGAACCCGGGTCTCCTGCATTGCAGACAGACGCTTTACCGTCTGAGCCACTTAGCCAGTTTTAATAACAAGTTCACTACTAAGAAGGCTGTCAAGGCTATAAGAAGAGCTGGCACTGCTGAGACAGGCTGAGCACCAAGGGAGAGCCACTGAGTGCCGTGGCCGCGATGGGCCTTGGGAGACAGGTCACCTTGGTGTTCGTGAGGACCAAGAAGGGGAGAGTGGGCAAGGCCAGGTCCATGGCTGGTCGGAGCTAAGGAACTGTGTTTAAGACAAACATTCCAAAGAGTAGGTCCCTGGAAATGAGTAAGGGGCTTCAAGTTCTTTTAATGTTGACCAACACATGGAACCATCCTTTATGCTGACAGGGGTCAATTTATCAACATTCTGTGGGTACAGGTGTTCAACAGCTGTGTGTGATTGTATGAATCAGAATCCATCACACACTGTGAGTTCCTAACAGTGATGTTATGAAGATTTTAGAAACCTTCCAGGCAAGTCCCTGGGATTCCATGGCCTACTCATCTGCTCTTCCAATCTCTCTACCAGCAAAAGGCTTGTTGTAAGAACAGCATGTGGGATTCACCTAGTGGTCTAGTGGTTAAGACTCTGCCTTCCTATGCAGGAGACCTGGGTTCGATCCCTAGTTGAGGAACAAAGATCCAAGAAGCTGCGGATCAACTAGGCAACTGAGTCTGCAGACCGCAAAGAAAATCCAGCACAGCCAAAAATTAAAAGAATAACATTTTTCAAAAAGAACAGCATGACCCATGAAGTGGACACATGCGGCTTCCTAATGACTGCCTCACAAATAACTCTTCATTATGATCTTAAGATTTTCAGGAACTACACCAGATTTTCTATAATCATAATCCCAGGGACAGAGGAGCCTGGCGGGCTACAGTCCACAGGGTCACACAGAGTTGGACACGACTGCAGTGACTCAGCTCACACGTATTCCTTCTCTTTCCACTTCAAATGTTTTTATGTCGTACTCTCCTGGGTCCTCAGGCACATGCCTGATATTTATGATCGCCACCAGGGTTTGCCAGAGCACTTGACCTTTGCCAGTTATTTCAATGCTCTGCCACGCAACTCAACTTTATTCTGTATAATTAATCACTTCCATAAACTCCCTGGTGGCGCAGATGGTAAAGCGTCTGCCTGCAATGCGGGAGACCTGGGTTCAATCCCTGGGTTGGGAAGATCTCCTGGAGAAGGAAACGGCAACCCACTCCAGTACTCTTGCCTGGAAAATCCCATAGACGGAAGAGCCTGGTAGGCTACAGTCCATGGGGTCGCAAAGAGTCGGACACGACTGAGCTATCACTATCTATCTATCTATAAACATTTGATGAGTACAGACTATGCTTCAGCTAAGCTGAGCCTGGAGATGCCTTCCTTACCTACTTCTGCGTCTTTGATCAAAATGTCACCTCTGCAGGAAGCCTTTTCTGACCTCTCCACGCCTCACGCCCTGCCCATCTGGGACCTGCTGTCCCCGCGCCTGCCTTACTTTCCCCTGTAGCACTGTCGGCTTCTGACACGCCAGTGTTTGCTGTTCCCCCGGGGGCGGGGATTTTATTTGTTCCGGGATGTTTTGGCAGTACCTCATTTTGTCTGTTGAGTGCACGTGGCAGATATTCAGTAAATATCTGTTTAGTTGTCAAGTTAATTAACTGATTAATCAATATTCATCATCCTTTCTCTGTCCTTCAGTGGAGTCATTGGTCACGTCCTTCGTCTCTAGATTTTAGGTTCACAAAGCAGGATCTAAGGGCAAACATTTTGGATTCCCTAAGTACAAGCGTATCGATGAATGAATGAGTGAACAAACAGGTGGATGGACAGACGGACGGATGCATGAACAAAGAAGCAAGCCAGTCGGGGCCCAAAGGACAAATGGCACACAGAAAGAAGGGGGACACCATTAGGAAGAGTTTGAACTGGAGCTCAGAATTTCTTCTTGTAGTAAGAGCCCAAACCTATGTCTATACTGCTTCTGAAGCAATAGGCCCAGTTAAAAGAAATATATATAATTTTTATTTACTCAATACAATTCAGAGTTTTTCAAATTGAGTGAAAATTCTTTAAGAAAATTTTTCCAGAGTCAAATAATATTTTTAAAAAATCTCTAGGTTTAGCAGTTTTAAATAGACTTCTTTATGTCAGCACTTATACCTGCCTTTAAAATGCTAATATTCATTCTACATGAATCACCCCTATTCATAAATCCTTTTACCAATTGTTTTAAATCACAGGGTGCTCTGCCCATGGAATAGCCATGAACACCTGCCGGTGTTCCATAGAAAATGTTTGGGAAAGGCCGTTTCAATTTATAGCTTAGAAATTAGCACTGAAACCTACTCCCTGGTAGCCTGATCACTCAGATAACTATGCTTTTTTTCTGTTTGCAAAACAACTGATATGTAAAGTAAAGCAAAACAGTAAGATTTGGAAGAGCTGGTCAGGTCACGACCTCCATTTAAGCTGTCAGGAAGGATCCAGTATTATTTAAATAATAATAACAGCAAACTTTTAAAAAATCTGTAGGTTTCAAGGTAAGGAGGAAATGAGAGGACAGGAAGCCTGACCACCCCCTCCGCAGGTAGGAGCAGACAGGAGTTAGAAAGAAACATGTCTCCATTGAGGGTATAGCTTATCCTAAGATAATATAATGCCTGTGTGTTCAGCCGTGTCCAGCTCTTCGGGACCCCATGGACTGTAGCCCACCAGGCTCCTCTATCCATGGAATTTTCCAGGCAAGAATGCTGAAGTAGGTTGCCATTTCCTCCTGCAGGGGATCTTCCTGACCCAGGGATGGAACCCACATCTCCTGAGTCTCCTTCATTGGCAGGTGGGTTCTTTACTGCTGAACCACCTGGGAAGTCTGACTTATACGTTGGGAAATCTCTTTCTCACACTTTTTTTCAGCTGAGGTGAAGAGCAAACTTCAAACCCATCTGTGCCAGTCTTCAGAGCCCACTAGAGTCACTCTTCATACGTGGGGCAGCCCCCAGCCTGGCACAGGTGCTCAAGCCTGGAGTCACATCATGATGGCAGAAGATCCAAAGGAGGAAGGGATCCTGGCAAGGTCTTTTTCCTCCCAACTTAGCGTTAACAAAGGGAGAGAGGAACAAGGTTCAGCGCCACTGGGCGCCTGGTCTATTTCCATGAAGAAAGTTTGCTTGCAGGAATCTGTTTCACTTCCGGCATGTGGTGTGACTCTGGCACCCCCATCCTGCTTCTTCCCAGAGGGGCTTGGAAAACATCAAAGTCTGCTGCCTCTGTTGGGGAAAGGATGCTTGGCTGAGCTTTTCTATGGAAAGCTCTAGTCAAGATAGTGCATTCGAGTCACATAAGCATAAATTGGTAGAGGGAAGAAGACAATAGAGTTTCAGTTCACTTCAGTTCAGTTCAGTCGCTCAGTCGTGTCTGACTCTTTGCGACCCCATGAATCGCAGCACGCCAGGTCTCCCTGTCCATCACCATCTCCTGGAGTTCACTCAGACTCACGTCCATCGAGTCCATGATGCCATCCAGCCATCTCATCCTCGGTCGTCCCCTTCTCCTCCTGCCCCCAATCCCTCCCAGCATCAGAGTCTTTTCCAATGAGTCAACTCTTCGCATGAGGTGGCCAAAGTACTGGAGTTTCAGCTTTAGCATCATTCCTTCCAAAGAAATCCCAGGGCTGATCTCCTTCA
>SJYH01000982.1:2745039-2770067 GCA_006408735.1 Sylvicapra grimmia | reverse complement strand
CTTCAGAATGGACTGGTTGGATCTCCTTGCAGTCCAAGGGACTCTCAAGAGTCTTCTCCAACACCACAGTTCAAAAGCATCAATTCTTCGGTGCTCAGCCTTCTTCACAGTCCAACTCTCACATCCATACACGACTGCAGGAAAAACCATGGTCTTGACTAGACGGGCCTTTGTTGGCAAAGTAATGTCTCTGCTTTTCAATATGCTGTCTAGGTTGGTCATAAGTTTTCTTCCAAGGAGTAAGCGTCTTTTAATTTCATGGCTGCAGTCACCATCAGCAGTCATTTTAGAGAAAGTGAAATGCTTGCTGTGCTTTGCGGCAAGTTTAAAGCCCTCTTACTGACATACATAAATATGGTGGCGCTAGTGGTAAAGAGTCCAGCTGCCAGTGCAGGAGATGTGGGCTTAATCCCTGGGACGAGAAATTCCCTGGAGAAGGAAATGGCAGCCCACTCCAGTATTCTTGCCTGGGAAGTCCCACAGACAGAGGAGCCTGCTGGGCGACAGTCCATGGAGTCGCAAAGAGTCGGACACGACTGAGCACCCAGGCGCTATTGATACTATGTATAAAACGATATATGGACATGATAAAGCAGTCACATGGTCATGAATCTGAGCAAACCCCAGCAGATAGTGAAGGACAGAGGAGCCTGGCAGGCTGCAGTTCAGGGGTCACAAAGAGTCAGACACGCGTTAACAACTGAACGCGATGAAGGAGATAACTAAGGAGAGCCTGCTGCACGGCACAAATCCAGCGCTCCGCGGCCACCTGAACGGGAGGGAAATCCAACAGACGAGGCACACACAGTGTGCACACACAGTGACGCACTGCTGCCCAGCAGAAACCAGCGCGACGGTGCAAAGTAACTATACAAGCTTAAACTATATTTAAACTTTTTTTTTTTTTTTAAGTTTAAAGCCCTTTGGTGGTGGGGGGGCAGGGCTTAACATCAGCAACAGACACAGAGGTGTGTCTGACACAAAGGGCCGCCCTAGCTGCTTATAGAGGGGGCGACAGAAAGCGAGAAAGGCAGACGGAAGCCAAATCACTAGATGTGAGCTGTTAGGCTGAGAAGTTTGGTTCTGAAATTTCCCCTTCTCTCCACACTTTGTACATTTCAACGTCTGTAGATTGCTTTTGCATTTAGGGAGAAAAGAAAATCAGTTTTATGAAAAACTGGGAGGCACAAACATTTCTGCAAAAATAGGATAATATTCTCAAAGTAGTTAGAAGTTCAGTTCAATAATTTCTGTTCATCTTGTCTGGCAGCAAGGGCCTCGTTGGACAGAGCTGCCTGCCTGGAGAGGAGGCCCCCACGGAGGTGGCTGTGAGGGATGTGATCAAGGGCAGAATCAAGGGCAGAATCAAGGAGGTCAGGCTGGGGGCTGGAGAACTCATCTGTGCCTGGGAGAGCCGGCAGGTGGATGCACACGGCAACCTGGGCTGGACCAGAGCTGGACCAGGTCAGCGAAGACCCAGGTAGCCTTCCTCCACCCTCCTCTCAGCCCCCAAGCCCTGGGGCACCAAAGCGTTCTTCTGGGTTCCTGTTCTACTCTCAACATTAGGCTTTTTCTGCCAACACTGAGGTTTTTGTTTGTGTTTGTACCTAATGATGAAGTGCTGTATTTTGCATCAAGGTATCTTGAAAATGAAGCTGCATTTGGGGCACATTACAGAGGAGGAACGGTCCATCTGTGCTGAGTACAAAACTCAAGTACAGAATTATTTCCTGGTATAACCAGATTATGCGGTAGTTTGAGCATTCTTTGGCATTGCCTTTCTTTGTGATTAGAATGAAAACTGACCTTTTCCACCCCAGTGGCCACTGCTGAGTTTTCCAAATTTGCTGGCATGTTGAGTGCAGCACTTTCACAGCATCATCTTTTAGGATTTGAAAGAGCTCAACTGGAATTTCATCACCTCCACTAGCTTTGTTCGTAGTGATGCTTTCTAAGGCCCACTTGACTTCACATTCCAGGATGTCTGGCTCTAGGTGAGTGATCACACCATCGTGATTATCTTGGTCGTGAAGATCTTTTTTGTACAGTTCTTCTGTGTATTCCTGCCACCTCTTCTTAATATCTTCTGCTTCTGTTAGGTCCATACCATTTCTGTCCTTTATCGAGCCCATCTTTACATGAAATATTCCTTTGGTATCTCTAATTTTCTCCTGACCTGCATATAGGTTCCTCAAGAGGCAGGTCAGGTGGTCTGGTATTCCCATCTCTTTCAGAATTTTCCACAGTTTTTTGTCATCCACACAGTCAAAGGCTTTGGCATAGTCAATAAAACAGAAATAGATGTTTTTCTGGAACTCTCTTGCTTTTTCCATGATCCAGCGGATGTTGGCAATTTGATCTCTGGTTCCTCTGCCTTTTCTAAAACCAGCTTGAACATCTGGAAGTTCACGGTTCACATATTTCTGAAGCCTGGCTTGGAGAATTTTGAGCATTACTTTATTAGTGTGTGAGATAAGTGCAATTGTACGTCAAGGCTGTATATTGTCACCCTGCTTATTTAACTTATATGCAGAGTACATCATGAGAAACGCTGGGCTGGAAGAAGCACAAGCTGGAATCAAGATTGCTGGGAGAAGNCTGAGGAAGGCTGTCTTATCTCTTCTTGCTATTCTTTGGAACTCTGCATTCAGATGCTTATATCTTTCCTTTTCTCCTTTGCTTTTTGCTTTTCTTCTTTTCATAGCTATTTGCAAGGCCTCCCCAGACAGCCATTTTGCTTTTTTGCATTTCTTTTCTATGGGGATGGTCTTGATCTCTGTCTCCTGTACTATGTCACAAACCTCATTCCATAGTTCATCAGGCACTCTATCTATCAGATCTAGTCCCTTAAATCTATTTAGCTCTCGTCAAAGATCTGGGCTCAGTGTGGCGTCTCTCAAGTGTAGTGTCCTCACCTTACAGCTGGCCCAGACAGGGCTCAGTATTCCGTTAGCTCTGTTGTTTCCATCAGTCCTCAGGGGTCATTATCTGTTATTCCACATGCCCCTGCTGCCCACCGTTATGACCCTAGCTTGCCATACCTCTAGCCTGTGCTACATTTGTGTGTGAATGTGTGTGTTTATTCAGGACCCTTCTTTTTCTTGTGAGACTAGTGACACCTCAAAGGGTACATTTTATCCAGGGTCTAGTTGTTTACAGTAAGTAGATTCCCTCAAAGCAGTGAATTTCAAATTATGAATTTCAGAATATACAGTGATGGTCTGTAAAGACTTTCCAAGGTATACATAGGCATGGGCAATTTTAAGAGACTCAGCTTCCAGATTCATAAGTCTATAGGTACTCTTCCCCAAAGTTGATCTGCCTGAGAACAAGCCTGCATCTATATTACTTCTTATCCCACTTTTTAAAAGAAAAGCATACTTTTCAACCTATGTGTAAAAATTTTAAGATATGGAATGAAGGAGCAAATAAAAATAGTGGCTTTTTAGAGACTTTAATGATGAAGCAGGAAAACTTAACCCACAGGCCTTTTATATAGATTTTATTTTACTTTAACTAATTCATTGATTTAAAGGCATGCTATAAAACCAGGATACTTGGTCTGTGTTGGGTTGCTTTGAATTTGGATGGTTGAAGCTATATAATTTAGTGATGCTTCTTTTCAAGTATAACTGAAATGTTTTCTGGTACAGCCAGAATTTCAAAATATATTAGCTTTAATTCTCTTATAACGGCTTTATGTGATTGCTTTAGATTTGGTGTGCCTTATTCAATATGGTGGTTAAAATCTATTTTATCAAATAATATCTTAAAATTTTCATTGCTAGTAAGGCCCACACTCATTTTATCCTAATAAATATTTGATTTTTAAGAGATAGTTGATATATTTAAAATCTGTTAACAAGAAACAAACTTATTTAAACTTATAATGAAAAATTGTAAGTGTCAGCTTTAAAATATCCAAGGGGTTATGTAGTTTTTCAAAACTCTTTTAGGAGTGTATAAACAAAGCTGCTTAAAGATCAGTGCTTTAGAGCAACTCCTAGTCAGCCATTATTATATATATTTTTGTTCCTATATATATATGTCTANTCAATCGCCTATGCCGTTCCTCCTTCAGGTTTCCCTGGATCCTGTGGGGGCTGGACCCCGGCGAGAGGGAGCTAGGGAAATACACAGTCTGCCCTCCAGAGGACACTCCATTAGGCAGTACATGGAGTCTCACTCTCCATACCCCTGAATCAGGAAAACCTGCCTCAGTTTCTTCTACTCACTCCCTCACCCTTTTTTGGCAGGGGGAGAAGCTAGGGAGGATGGCTCACTGCCTCCTGTCTTTGGGAAGCCTGCCAGATGTGTATAAGAGACAGTACATGTACTGTAAATTCCTTGAGGATAGTAATTGAGTGACCCAAAATCAGTGTTTGTTTCATAGACTAATGAAGTAATGTTTGGATATGGTGAACAGGGAAGAGGGGAGCTCAAGGAAGACTCTGATGTATAAAATAGGCCACTGGGAGGATGGAGGTGCTATCAGCATAAGATGGAACATAGGAGGAGCAGATTCAGAGTGCAGTTGATGAATTTAGTTTTTTTTATTCTGAGTTTTATACACTTGTGGTCCTTTCAGGTAAAGATGTATTACAGATTGTTGGAAAAGTGAGACTACAGCTCAAGAGAGAAGGGGATTTGAGGCTGGACTACTAAAAGAGTTATTCACTTTGGAATGAGAATAAAAGGATAAGAATGGATTAGATAGGCTGAGGAGAGAATACTGGGAAAAATAAAAATATTGAGATGAAAGGCTGTGCAATGAAATTTGGGAGATGGGAAGAAGAAAAGGAGACAGAAGAAGCAGTCTATGGTTTGCCCCAGACGTCAAGAGAGGAAAAAGTGACAAGAAGGATCACTCTATGCCAGATACTCTGGAGTGAGGCGAACTGAGAAGAAGCCATGGGATTTGTTGACTACGGACATTCCTGCCCATACTTTTAGTTTGCTCTGAGCAAAAGCAGAGGTAGTTGAGAAGGTCTTATCCGATAATACCCTTCTCATGCAGCCTTTTCATTATCGTTTGGTTCCCTTAGTATTTACTCTTATCTCAAGTTCTTCTCCAGGATAGCCTTGCCTAAGAAAGTTCCTGGGGACAAATGAGCCACTGCATTAGCCCTTCTCAGACATATTAACACAGGAAACCCTTTTGTCCTCTTTTGAGTAATGCTTTATTACTAATCTAGATGTTTGCTGTACCAATTTCTTTTACTCAAAAGATATTTCAAAGTCCACATTCTCTAGGAAGGTTCATTCTGACGAAGTCAGCATCAGACTGATCCTTTCCATTAATTCTTTGTGTGGCTATTTGCAAGCTGGGGGTACTAGGTATGTTAGTTGGGATAATGGCTCTTGATTCTAGACAATTGAATCTCCCCCTCCCCCAGAAAAGGATTCATTCATTGAGGACTTATGCCACTCACAAAATCATTGGGAAGTTGTAAGAAACAGGGCTCAAATTTCAGAAATAACTCCCCAAATCACAGTGTAGAACTGACTGACCAAGGGATATGTTGTTTCTGCTGTGGTCAGGAAATGGCAGAAGCAGGAAGCTGCTGCTCCAGTTGTTGGCCTAGAACCCCACGAGCTCTGCTATAATCTGTGCCAGAAGTGGATGCTCCTCACAGAGCTGGTATCATCCTTCCAACCAGTCTTGAGTTGGGGCAACATGGGAGGGCTCTAAGTCACCTGCCTGCCACCTTATGGCAAGGAAACTGAGAAATGGGGTATTTGAGTTCTTTCTTAGGAAAAGCATTTTACATTTATGTTTGTAAATGACACAATCTCTGTAACTTCTTTTTATACTTAGAGTATAAGCTCTAGGATATAAAGAGTACTTTAAACTTTGCCTACCGGATTCTAGGTCCTCAGTAAATAGTAAACCAATCTCTATCATAGTTTCAGCAACTCTTAAATACCCAAGAATGCACACCAGTTTGAAATAATGGTATTTTGGACAGTATACATAGTGGTCAATATATAACAATAATTTCTCTATAAATGCAAGCTAGTATTGTTTTCTAAATATCCTCTCACACATGTTATCTTGTTAAAGGTTAAAAATAAAAGTGAATTCTAATGAAAGCAGTTTTGACTTGAGACCCTCGGCAAGAACTCCTCATCTGGAATTCCAAAAAGAAGATAAGGCAGTTATTTATAAGTAAGTCTGCTATTCCATGGCTTTGTTCTTCTTTCATTTGACATGCTTGACTGTCACCACCTGCCATCATTTTAAGTTACTGGAGTCAGTCCTGAGGAATATAGCAGACTCTCGTGGCCAGACATCAGGCATTTACCACCACTGTGTCTGGGTGAGAGGGCAACTTTGCTCAGCTTTTTCTGGTTTTAAAGAACAAACAGCTGATATGTTCAGAAGTAACAAGCACAGATACAGAAAAAACTTGTTAACAACTCATATTAAAGTTAAAAGTTCAGTTCAGTTCAGTTCAGTTCAGTCGCTCAGTCGTGTCCGACTCTTTGCGACCCCATGAATCGCAGCACGCCAGGCCTCTCTGTTCATTACCATCTCCCGGAGTTCACTCAGACTCACATCCATCGAGTCAGTGATGCCATCCAGCCATCTCATCCTCGGTCGTCCCCTTCTCCTCCTGCCCCCAATCCCTCCCAGCATCAGAGTCTTTTCCAATGAGTCAACTCTTCGCATGAGGTGGCCAAAGTACTGGAGTTTCAGCTTTAGCATCATTCCTTCCAAAGAAATCCCAGGGCTGATCTCCTTCAAAATGGACTGGTTGGATCTCCTTGCAGTCCAAGGGACTCTCAAGAGTCTTCTCCAACACCACAGTTCAAAAGCATCAATTCTTCGGCGATCAGCCTTCTTCACAGTCCAACTCTCACATCCATACATGACCACAGGAAAAACCATAGCCTTGACTAAACGGACCTTAGTCGGCAAAGTAATGTCTCTGCTTTTGAAAATGCTATCTAGGTTGGACATAACTTTTCTTCCAAGGAGTAAGCGTCTTTTAATTTCATGGCTGCAGTCACCATCAGCAGTGATTTTGGAGCCTAAAAAAATAAAGTCTGGCACTGTTTCCACTGTTTCCCCATCTATTTCCCATGAAGTGATGGGACCAGATGCCATGATCTTCGTTTTCTGAATGTTGAGCTTTAAGCCAACTTTTTCGCTCTCCTCTTTCACTTTCATCAAGAGGCTTTTTAGCTCCTCTTCACTTTCTGCCATAAGGGTGGTGTCATCTGCATATCTGAGGTTATTGATATTTCTCCCGGCAATCTTGATTCCAGCTTGTGTTTCCTCCAGTCCAGCATTTCTCATGATGTACTCTGCATATAAGTTAAATAAGCAGGGTGACAATATACAGCCTTGACGTACTCCTTTTCCTATTTGGAACCAGTCTGTTGTTCCATGTCCAGTTCTAACTGTTGCTTCCTGACCTGCATACAGATTTCTCAAGAGGCAGGTTAGGTGGTCTGGTATTCCCATCTCTTTCAGAATTTTCCACAGTTTATTGTGATCCACACAGTCAAAGGCTTTGGCATAGTCAATAAAGCAGAAGTAGATGTTTTTCTGGAACTCTCTTGCTTTTTCCATGATCCAGCGGATGTTGGCAATTTGATCTCTGGTTCCTCTGCCTTTTCTAAAGCCAGCTTGAACATCAGGGAGTTCACGGTTCACGTATTGCTGAAGCCTGGCTTGGAGGATTTTGAGCATTACTTTACTTAAAGTAAAGTTAGGAGATTTTTAATTGAATTGGAATGGTAAAAATGAAATTTTGGACTAGTTCTGGTATTACAATATTGTAATTGTAAGCTATTACAATATTGTAATTGTAAGCTATTACAATATTGTAATTGTAAGCTATTACAATATTATAACCAGTAAAGAGAGGTTACTGGCAGAAAAGCATACCTAGACTACTGTGTGTGTAACATGGGGAGTCATCTCAATTTACTAGTTATGGAATTAAAAGTAAGAGATTTCTATATATAGTTATATAACTTGTTAAGCATCTGATTAAAAGTAATGAGGTCCCTCAGACATTTCTGAAGGGAATATAAAATGGTACAGCAGCTTTGGAAAACAATTTATCAGTTTCTCAAATATTAAACGTTAAATTACCAAGTGACCCAGCCATTAAACTCCTAGGTTTCTATCCAGGAAAAATGTAAATATATGGCCACATAAAGGCTTGTATATGAGTGGGTGTTCAGGACACCATCAATCACTCAAATGTTCATCAATTTGTGCATACATAAACAAAATATGTTACATCCATACATGGAATATTATTTGGCAGTTAAAAGGAAAAGAAGCACTTACACATGCTACAACATGAACTTCAAAAGTATTACATTTAGTGAAAGAAGACAATCACAATTTTGATTCTATTTATATTTATGTGAAATGTTCAGAAAAAGAAAATTTGTGGAGCCAGGAGGTTGATTATTGGCTGCCTAGTGCTAGCGTTGGGAATGGAGAGTGACTGTAAGTGAGGGTGAGGTTTGGACTGACAAAAATGTTCTAAAATTAGACCATAGGGGTGGTTACACATCTCTGTAAAAATAGGAAAATCATTGATCTGAACATGTAAAATGGATGAATTTTATGGTGCTAAATTATATCTCAGTAAAACTGTTGACAATAATAAAAAAAGAACCTAGCAAGGCAGAAGGGAGCTTATATGACGTTTAGGAGGTTGGCTTCTAATTCTCTGTTTCTAAAAAGCCACAAAGTAAGCTGCAGTGGGTTTCCCTTTTCTTGTTCTGAATAAACTCAGAATTTTTTGAACAAATATAATGTGGCAGAAGCCAGAAGACTTTTAGAAATGCTTGATTCCGGCATGTCCAGCAGAGAGAACAACTAATTGCCTCATGAGGGTCTTTTTAGTAGATTTAAAGTAGAAACAGATGACTGTTAGAGATGGTGCTGGGCATTGTGGACTTCTTAGTGTCCTTGAGGCACATTTAACACTTTACTTCTCTTCTGCATGGGAACTGAAATTGAGGGATAATAGGAAATATTGAAACTAAGCCCTATTCACTTGGCAGCTGAAGTTCTTAAAAGATGGACTGATTCACCATCACTCTTGTATATCAGGCTCTGAAAGAGTAAGTTCCTCTAAAATCTGTAACTGCCATGATCTTATACACACGTGTTTGAGTCAGGTTTTAGAATAGTAAACATTTTAGTCTTACTTAGTTTTTGTATATTGTATAAAAGGGGTGGTTTTGTCCTTAAATATCTTTTATAGCAGAGTATGACTCAGATATGAAGGAGAATATTGCATCATTGGAATGTGTAGGGGTTTAAACTAAAGGCTTAAACTCATGAGATCTCCCTGAATAAGAAGGAAGATTACACTGTATTTTCTTCCATGAATTAGGGAATCATCCCAAGTATGCCTTCCCTGGTAGCTCAGTTGGTAAGGAATCCACCTGCAATGCAGGAGGCCAGGGTTCTATCCCTGGGTCGGGAAGATCCCCTGGAGAAGAAAATGATAACCCACTCTATTATTCTTGCCTGGAAAATCCCATTGTCAGAGGAGCCGGGCAGGCTACAGTCCATGGGGTTGCAAGAATCAGACACGATTTAGCGACTAAACCACCACATCACCCAATTACGCCATCGAGGTGGAAAAGGCATACTTGTCTTTGACAGAGACCTTCCCAGGGAAGGAACAGTGTATACCTCTGTAAAGGGGTGGGGGTCATTTATGCCAAAGGACCCTCACTCACCTGTTTGATTAAGCAGTAATGAGATTTTGCATGAAAATGTTAGTAGAACAAGGTAATGCTGTTTATTTTTCATAAAAATATATAAATTCATATAGAACTCATCAGCTTCAAATTTAAATAAGATATTAAATGCTATAGTTGAGTTGATAGAATTCTTTCCTTCCTGGTTCCTTTCTCCACAAACACAGGGTCATCCTTTCTATGTTATCAGGAGGGAAGAATCCAAGTTCCAAAGAAGCCAACTCTAAAGAGCACCTTTCTTCCTTGAAGTTCCTTGAGCTAGGAGGTAGACGAGGATTGGGACCAGGATGCAGTGAGAGCTGGGGTAGTCCCATTTTGCAATACACATAGCAGCAATTGCTGATACCCAAATCTGAGCAGTTGGGAACAACTCTGTATGGCAGGCTTCCCAAAGACAGGAGGCAGTGAGCCATCCTCCCTAGCTTCTCCCCCTGCCAAAAAAGGGTGAGGGAGTGAGTAGAAGAAACTGAGGCAGGTTTTCCTGATTCAGGGGTATGGAGAGTGAGACTCCATGTACTGCCTAATGGAGTGTCCTCTGGAGGGCAGACTGTGTATTTCCCTAGCTCCCTCTCGCCGGGGTCCAGCCCCCACAGGATCCAGGGAAACCTGAAGGAGGAACGGCATAGGCGATTGATTTAGAGAGAGATAAGGAAAGAATGTTGTAGATAAGAAAATAGAGGCGAGAAAGAGGCTGATATTCCTTGGTTTACAAAGAGAACCAATAAAACTTCAAGACAAGAAGTTTGCCTTGTTCATAGAGGCCACAGGTGCCCTCCCGGTCTCCCGAGGGAGTGAAGATGCAGAACGTCTTCCCGTTCAGGTCTTAGAAACCCAGGCAGATAAGTGAACGCAGGGAGCCTCTATGCTCCAAGGGATCAGCCTGAAAAAGAGAGGGAGAGAGAAAAAGAAAGAAAGAAAAAAGACAGACATGGGGTGACCAAGCTTCTTTGGTGAGCGAGGCCCAAAAGCTTTATTTTTCAAAAGGTACTTTTATACCTTGCCTTATACATAGAGGGAAATGAAAGATGCAAGGTCATACAGAGTCAACCCAAACATTCCAGCAGTTTTGCCCTATCAAAACCAGGATTTTTCTGCATACCTTTCCCACAAATGATGCTGTGTACATTATCTTCTGGCCTTGGAGGCCTGTGAACATTTTATGACCCTCTTTTGATAAAGACTGCTCAACCAGAAAAGTTATTTTCCCTCAAAGTGTTTTTTCTTTATATTTCTAAACTATGTCAGCCTCAGAAAATGCCAAACAGAGTTACGTTTTTCACAGATTAAAGGTGCAGTGAGTTACAGTTCAGTTCAGTCGCTCAGTCGTGTCCGACTCTTTGCGACCCCATGAATCGCAGCACGCCAGGCCTCCCTGTTCATCACCATCTCCCGGAGATCACTCAGACTCACATCCATCGAGTCAGTGATGCCATCCAGCCATCTCATCCTCGGTCGTCCCCTTCTCCTCCTGCCCCCAATCCCTCCCAGCATCAGAGTCTTTTCCAATGAGTCAACTCTTCGCATGAGGTGGCCAAAGTACTNAAGGGAAAGACCACAGTGGTTAAGGGCACAGAAGCTGGCCGTGGCCAAGAAAAACACTGACTTCGCAGGACAGGGCTGGACCCTGGGAGGTGGGCTTTCTCCCCTGGTAAAGAACACTCACGAGACAAGTACAACCTGCCCGCCGCCGCTTCCTGGGGCACAGAGAAACAGCTTCCAAAGTCAGAAGGCACAGGACCTGCCTGCCACTGCTTCCTGGAGCACAGAAAAACAGCTTCCAAAGTCAGAAGGGACGCGACCTGCCCGCCACCGCTTCCTGGGGCACAGAGAAACAACTTCCAAAGTCAGAAGGGACGCAACCTCCGCTGTGTATCCTGGTCCCAATTAAAATCCACATTGCAGCTCAGAGCATCAGCTCCAATGCAACTTTAAATAAAATGCTTCCCTGTGGGACTTCCCTGGTGGTCCAGTGGTTAAGAGTCTGCCTGCCAATGCAGGGGACCTGGGTTCAATCCNCTCTGATGCTGGGAGGGATTGGGGGCAGGAGGAGAAGGGGACGACCAAGGATGAGATGGCTGGATGGCATCACGGACTCGATGGATGTGAGTCTGAGTGAACTCCGAGAGATGGTAATGAACAGGGAGGCCTGGCGTGCTGCAATTCATGGGGTCGCAAAGAGTTGGACATGACTGAGTGACTGAACTGAACTGACTGATAACCAGATACTCTGTTATCAATGCTTGCCTGTGTGCATGCTAAGTTGTTTCCATCATGTTGGACTCTGCGCGATCCCATGGACTGTATAGACCGCCAGGCTCCTCTGTCCAAGAACTTCCCCAGCCGAGAATACTGGAGTGGGCTGCCATGCCCTCCTCCAGGAGCTTTGCCTGACCCAGGGATCGAACCTGCATCTCTTGCATCTCCAGCCTCGGCAGGCAGGTTCTTTACCACTAGAGCGCCTGGGAAGCCCTTGCTAATGCTTAGCTGGAAGGAAAACATGACTTGCCATGCTACAAAGTTGACAGAATTTAAACAGGCAGATATAAATGTGGCATTAATCTGGTTTTTTTTTTTTTTAAGTTGGAATAAATCTCTTCTCTTTCCAGCCCTACCCATCCCCAACCCTCCCCGACCTCCTCAGAGAGCCTGCTCTTTGTTTATCACATTTTCGAGCCTGGGAGAGCAAGCATTGGCCTCTGGTGTCCTGGTTCATCCTCAGTCTCTCGGGCAGGCCTGGCTCCCTGGATCCGGGTCCTCTGTTCCTCTCTGCCTCCGCCCCGGAGAAGACTTCTTCTGTTCTAGGTCCAGGATGGTTTCTTTTCTGTTGCCTTCCTCTGACACAATGGCTGTGGATCTGAGCCCTGCGCAGGGGCAACTGGGTTTGCCCGCTTGGGCTCCTGCCTCCTGGGTGAGAGGGTCCTGGCTGAGCTGCCCTCACCCAGCCCATACCTGCAGAGGTTTCTGCTCTCTCCCACCCCTCCCATCTTTCCCAGCAGCCAGGTCTGCGGAGAAGAACCACCAATGGGGGGAGTCCCGCTCCCAGGACTCCACGCTCTCAGAAGGGCCCACGTTGAGCTTGTGACAATGAGGTAGTGCTCTAGGCTGAGGTCGTCCCACCTGCCGTGTGTCAGCCCATCCTCTCCTGGGTGGGATCAAAACAGGTGCTCCAGCCCCAGCCCTACCTGGAGTCCAGAGTCACTCACTAGGCGTCGGGCCGGTTGTCGGTCTTTCTCGTTGCGGGGAGCACAGCTATTCCCACCTCCTACGTCAAAAACAGAGCCTGGGCCTCCCCCACCTTTACGCCTTTTCTGAAAAGAAGAAGTTTTATTAAAGGCTTAAACTGCATACATTTCTGGGGGCTCCCTCTGAGCTAATTTTTGCTTTGTTTCTGGTGACTATAACACTTGACGGTTGAATGGTTTCATACGCTACTTTTACATACATCAAACAAAATGTACGAGTCGTGTTTTATCATTGACAAAAGCCTCTCCCTTGACATCTTATCTAATTGATGGTCACAGCAAGCCAAGGGTCCCACAACTGCCACAGGCTGACACCCGCGAGGGGCAGAGAGCTAAGATGCCAACCCAGCTCTCAGGGCCAAATCTCGTGGCTATTTTCTCTGTAACATGCTTATCCTTGTAACAACGGATAAGTCTGACCTAGGCCAGCCAGAAGCTACTTTTCTCATGTTATTTTCATTACACGGCAGCTTAGGTGCTAAGCGATCAGGGTCCTTGCTCAAAGCACAGCCCTGAGCCCTTGCGTTCCAGGCTGGCTCCTGAATCTGCTCTTCAGTCAACGACGTCCTGCAAGAGTGTGAAAAAGTGGCAGTCTCTTGGTGCCATGGGGGGGCGCGACGAGAACACCTGTCTCGTGGCAGACGTTGGCAGCACAAAACCAACCACCCTCCTCTGAGACGGGGTCGGGAGGCTTCCTGCTGGCTTATAAGTGGCTCAAACTCTTCTCTAAAGAGGGTTCACAGCCACGACTGTAGCTCTATGAGGACTGGAAAGACGTTGGTGGGTGTTGGTGTAAAAATGCAGTGCTTTCTCTTGCCACAAATAAGTATAATAAGCAAAATTTTAAACATCTCCTAAAAAAAAAAAAAGAATGATGTCCTGTGTGCCCTGTGCCAGGCATCAGATTAGATTCAGAATTAGTGCTCACGGAGATCGACCTTTACGTTGACACAGCTAGGCTGTTTCATCTTCATATTTTATTCTTAAAACAGCACTACAAGAGAAAGCTCATTATTTCCATTTGAAACATAGTTTTGTTGCTTTTTTAATTTCTAAACTAATGCACACTCATTTCTTTTAAATCAAACTATTGAAACATATAAAATGATCTCATCCTCCCCACCCTCAACACTTACGCTCTGTAAGTATTGAGTTGGCCAAAAGGTTTATTCAGATTTTTCGCATAATGTTATGGCCCAGTGAACTTTGTGGCCAACCCACTAGTAACAAGTAGGTTATCTATCTTGTATGAGTTTCTAATATATACTTCTAGATGATGTCTATACCAACAGAAGCAGACCCATGCATTAATGCATTTGTAATACATAGCTTTTTCCATCTAAATGGGCTACTACTATTTTGTCACTTGATTTTACTATAGATAGATGATAGAGATAGATAGGTAGCTAATAGTAGATATAGATTTAGATCTGAGACTTCTCTCCCTCTCACTAAATAAGTAAGCATCTAGGATACTCTTCCAACCAGCTGTTCAGTATTCCATTGAATGACTGTTCTAAAATTTGTTTAGCCAGTTCCCTAATTGATATCAATGTGAATTATCTCTAGATGTTACGATTACATACAGATCTAAGATAAACTAGCTTTGTGTCTTCTGGGCAGGATAATTCATGTCTCTATCTCAATATTTTCATTTGTATAATGTGAATAAAAATGCTACTTCCCAAAAGATTATTGTAAAGATGAAAAGAGATAATAATGGAAAGCATTTAGAACAGTGCCTGGCATATTGTGAAGACTCAGTGACTATTGAATATTATTGTTATGAGCCTTTGCAAGAATAAAAAGTACATTTCTGCAAGTAAAATTAATGTGTAAAAGAGTACAGACATTTAGAGTTTTGATAAACAAATTGCCCTGCTAAACATTTACTCTAAAAGTGTTCAATCTCACCCACAAACAAATGAGTCAAAACAGCAATGCAGGGGGAAAAAGCCGACACTCAGATCCATCTCCCACCCACCTTCCTGGCACAGCCTGCACAGCTGCAAGGCCAACAGTACTGAAGGGACTCTGGGGGAAGACTCTCATACCAAGTGGCAGCACGTGTGAGAGTGTCCTTTGCTAATTTTGTCAGGCTGTTCTTGGCATATCTACGGTGTGTGATTTTGTCGTTGTTGTTGTTAACAATTTTGCTAAGTCCAGTTTGGGCTTCAGTGACCCAGAGGTTGAGCAGTTGTGGGTCTCATCTCTTTGGGGAGAAAGGCCCTCCAGGAGCTGTGAGCTGGCTCCTGGACACATACGGTTCCTAGTGGGAGACTCTCGCCGTCTCTCAGCTCCTTTAAGGCATGGCCTGAGCATCCCAGCTGCACTTAGGTCCATGAACAGCACCAAAAGGGTGCTTCCCAGGTGGCATTAGTGGTAAAGAGCCCACGTGCCAATGCAGGAGACATAAGAGACATGGGTTCGATTCCTGGGTCAGGATCTCCTGGAGAAGGGGAGGGCAACCCACTCCGGTATTCTTGCCTGGGAAATCCCATGGACAGAGGAGCCTGGAGGGCTACAGTCCTTAGGGTCGCAAAGGGTAGGGCATGACTGAAGCAACTTAACACAGCACACAGCACCAAAAACAGGCAGAACAGACAACAATGGCCAGAGGCTAGAGACTCTTCGATTTAGAGGCCCTGAAGCCAATGATTGAGACCAGGTGTGGACTCCTGCCTTCACGAGCTACCACTGTGTGAGCTTGGGCAAGTTACTCAACATTTCTCAACCTCTTTCTCACCTCAGCCAAATAAAGACACCATTTCCTATCTCCATGGTTGGTGTTCAGCTGTTAGCACCAGAAGGCCACAAACAGGCTGAAACAGCCCTGTTTCAGCTGGTGTACAGCCACTGTCCTCACCTCTTTGCCTGAACCACTCCAAGTCAACTGTTTCCACTCTTTGTCCAGGATCCTCACCCAATTCTCCCTTAATTAAAGGCTTTACGCCTCTGAGACCACTTTATCACAGTGGCCAAATCTGCTTTTGATCATCATTGTTCAAGCCCAACTACAGTTGAGTAACTGAGAGTACCGCTCCTTCCATCTCAAAGGAGTCATAGAGTCTCATGGGGATAAAGCACAGGAATCACTCAGCACTGCGTACAATCTAGCCGCCATTAATAGATGATGGTTATTGTAGAAGGGCTTCCCTGGTGGCTCAGCTGGTAAAGAATCCACCTGCAATGCAGGAGACCTGGGTTCGATCCCTCGGCTGGGAAGATCCCCTGGAGAAGAGATTCAGTATTCTGGCCTGGAGAATTCCATGGACTCTATAGTCCATAGGGTCACAAGAGTCAGACACGACTGAGCGACTTTCACTTCCACATGGTAAAAACCCAACTATCAGCGTGAAACAGAGATAAGAAATCACAGCACAGGATCATGCTCATCCTCCCCATGTCTCTAGCTTCCTCCGGGAAAGATTCTTGTTCATGGCTTTTTTGTTTGTTTGTTTAGTTTTTTGTTTTCTTTAGTTTTGGCTGCACCACATGGCATGTAGGATTTTAGCTCCCCAACCAGGGATCACACCCATGGCCCCTGCATTGGAAGTGCAGCGTCTTAACCACTGGACTGCCAGGGAAGTCCTTGTGGCATCTTAAAGAGAACAGAGGAAGCCAAAGAGACAAAGGCAGCCCCATCATGTGGGATAGGAAAGAGGGAGACGGGAAACAGAGACAGGACGGGCTTGTTGGCCAAATGTCTGCAAGGTGCTGGTTTGCAAACCAGGGACAGAAAGTGGGAGGAAGGTAAGCATTAGGAAAACAGTCAAAAGGGGACTCTGACTGAGTCTCACTTCGGTCATTCGAAGTTCGAAACCCCGGTAACCGAACGTTCCCGGGAAGGTTCTAAGATCCTTCCCGACTCATTACGTACCTGTGTCAGTATGTACAAAAACTTTTGACGTTTTTATTCTGCCAAATTACCGTCAACCAATGGTAGAGAGAAAGAGGTGAGAATAAGGGGAGTCAGTCGGAGAGTGTAGGTGTCGTAACCTTAAGTGACCCCCGAATGGCCTATATAAAAAGATCAAATGTCATAAAGATCGGCAGAGTCGTCTCCCTACCGACGGTCCTTATTGGACTAGTGGACAAGGTCCTGAGGTACTACACGACTACCGATGAGACCAAAAACACACAAACAAACAATGAAATATAAAGTACATCCTCATGTCGACTAATTGTTACAACACTATTAAAGTCCACGAGTCGTTTCACTGAGTCGGAATGTCTATGTACATAGATAAGAGGGTGTTGCAACCGGTGAACCACCGTATTTCCATAAGGACCCATGGGTCTAGTGTCTATATACACATCTCCTCACTCTTATTCAAAATTTCATTCTTCGGTTATCGATCGGATACTTTTGGAAGATTAGTAATGTGTAATTATAATATTCGACTCCTAAATCAAGAGCACCTGCAGATCGATTTCATCTTTAAGAAAGGGTAGTAGTCCTCATAAGGATGTTATGGTGTGTATGTCAATGTCTACCTGGTATAGCAAGAGAAATGGATTCCCTCAACACAGTTATCTTAAAGATACTTTCAACATGTCTGGACGCCGTGATTACGTTTGTCATCCGTGTAGACCCATATTTCTACACGTGAAATGGGTGGGGTTGAAAATCAGACTGGATTTCCTTTAGTTCACTTTCTCCTCTCACTTTTTCAACCGAATTTCGAGTTGTAAGTCTTTTACTTCTAGTACCGTAGGCCAGGGTAGTGAAGTACCCTTTATCTACCCCTTTGTCACCTTTGTCACAGTCTGAAATAAAAACCTCCGAGGTTTTAGTGACGTCTACCACTGACGTCGGTACTTTAATTTTCTACGAATGAGGAACCTTCTTTTTAATACTGGTTGGATCTATCATATAAGTTTTCGTATCTGTAATGAAACAGCTGATTCCAGGCAGATCAGTTCACCAAAAAGGACAGTAGTACATACCTACACTCTCAACCTGACACTTCTTGGCTGAGCACTGAAGAATTGATGCTTTTCAACTGTGGTGTTGGAGAAGACTCTTGAGAGTCCCTTGGACTGCAAGGAGATCCAACTAGTCCATTCTGAAGGAGATAAGCCCTGAGATTTCTTTGGAAGGAATGATGCTAAAGCTGAAACTCCAGTACTTTGGCCACCTCATGCAAAGAGTTGACTCATTGGAAAAGACTCTGATGCTGGGAGGGATTGGGGGCAGGAGGAGAAGGGGACAACAGAGGATGAGATGGCTGGATGGCATCACCAATTCAGTGGATGTGAGTCTGAGTGACCTCCGGGAGTTGGTGATGGACAGGGAGGCCTGGCGTGCTGCGATTCAGACGGTCGCAAAGAGTCGGACATGACTGAGCAACTGAACTGAACTAAAGGAAATCAGTACTGAATACTCATTGGAAAGACTGATGCTGAAGTTGAAACTCCAATACTTTGGCCACCTCATGTGAAGAACTGACTCATTGGAAAAGACCTTGATGCTGGGAGGGATTGGGGGCAAGAGGAGAAGGGGACGACAGAGGATGAGATGGCTGGATGGCATCACCGACTCGATGGACATGAGTTTGAGTGAACTCTGGGAGATGGTGATGGACAGGGAGGCCTGGCGTGCAGCAGTCCATGGGGTCGCAGGGAGTCAGACACGACTGAGCGACTGNGAGGGATTGGGGGCAAGAGGAGAAGGGGACGACAGAGGATGAGATGGCTGGATGGCATCACCGACTCGATGGACATGAGTTTGAGTGAACTCTGGGAGATGGTGATGGACAGGGAGGCCTGGCGTGCAGCAGTCCATGGGGTCGCAGGGAGTCAGACACGACTGAGCGACTGAGCTGAGCTGAACTTTTTGACCATGTGTCCCCATATCTCACATCTCTTGTCCTTACAAAGTCTGATGGTCCTAGATGAAACAGCATGCCAAGTTGCCGCTTAGCACCAACATGGCAAAAGCAAACAGGGTTCTTATCAAAAACAATATTTTTCTATACATCAGTATTTGTAATATGAGAGCAACTCAATTACCAAATTACATGTATCAAAAATCCTACTGCACTCTCTCTACTCTTTATAAATACTCATTTTGTGCCTAATTTTATATGTATCATTTTGTATTCTTAATGAGGCCCTCCAAAATTGTACAAGCTTCAGGCCCCACAAAATCTGGATCTGCCCCTCTCTTTAAATTCCACGTTTTGAATTAATTTTAGACACAAAAACAGTTGTTGTAGTTGTTGCTGTTGTTCAGTCACCAAATCGTGTCTAACTCTTTGCAACCCCATGGACTGCAGCACGCCAGGCTTCCCTGTCCTTCACTATGTCCCGAGGTTAGGTCAAACTCAAGTCCACTGAGCCGGTGATGCCATCCAACCATCTCATCGTCTGTCATCCATTTCTCCTCCTGCCCTCAATCTTTCCCAGCATCAGGGTCTTTTCTGATGAGTTGGTTCTTCACATCAGGCGGCCAAAGTATTGGAGCTTCAGCTTCAGCATCAGTCCTTCCAATGAATATTCAGGGGTGATTTCCTTTAGGATTGACTGGTTTGATATCCTTGCTGTCCAAGGGACTCTCAAGAGTCTTCTTCAGCACCACAACTAAATTTAGACACAAAAACAGCTGTAGAAGTCACATACCCTGCTTCCAGCTCCTGTTAACACATCCATAGTTTAATCAAGAACTGGAAATTAACACTGCTGTGAAATCATTTACCAAACTGTGACCTTGTTAGAGTATGATATTTTTCCTGTCATGTCTTTCTCTGCTCCCAGGTCCTGTCCAGGATCCCATATTGCATTTCACTGTTGGGTCCCACTTGTCTCCTCCAGTCTATGATGGATCCATAGTCTTTTCCTGTCTTTTCATGACCTTGATACTTTGGGAGTATAGTGATTGGTTATTTTGTAAGATGTTCCTCAGTAAAGGTTTGGCCAACATTTATTCATGACTAGAGAAAAAGCCCCACTCCAGTACTTTTGCCTGGAAAATCACATGGACGGAGGCGCCTGGTGGGCTGCAGTCCATGGGGTCGCTAAGAGTCGGATACAACTAAGGGTCTTCCCTTTCACTTTTCACTTTCACGCATTGGAGAAGGAAATGGCAACCCACTCCAGTGTTCTTGCCTGGAGAATCCCAGGGATGGGGGAGCTTCGTGGGCTGCCGTCTATGGGGTCACACAGAGTCAGACACCACTGAATCGACTTAGAAAAGAGAAAAAAGAAGCTAAATGACATCATATCCTTTCATGCATCTTATCAAGGGGCTCATGATGCCAAGATGCGTTGTTAGCTGTGACATTTACCTGGATCATTTGGTTAAGTTACTGTTGGCTGGGTTTCTCCGTTGTGAAGTCACTCTCTCTCTTTTCTGTAGTGGATAAGAATGCTGAGGAAGATACTTGGAGACTATGCAAACCCTACTTCTTCTCAAACATTCTCACATTAATTTTAGCATTGAAGGGACTACAACAGGTAACACTGAGATACTTGCTTAATGATTATTCTCTATTTCCCTCTTTTTGTCTCTACTTAGCAACTGATATTCTGTAAGGAGGCGCTGTCTCTTCTCTCCTATTTATTTACTTCACTATTGAATTATTTATACCAATATGAACTCATGATGGCTTCTAACTTTGTGCTGTATGTTAAAATTCAGCACCATCATCACCTGTTCTGTTGACCAAACGTTGTGGCTTCGGCCACGAGGGCTTCCCTCCTGTTGACTCTTGTACTGCTTTGATAAGCTGCCTGCTTTTCTTGGACATTTTCTTATTTTGGCGCCACAAGCTTCATCTTGCATCTTCCTTGCCCCAGCACTGGGATGAACTGCTTTCTTCTGATTCCATTTTTTTGGAGAATGGTGTTTAGAGTCCAGGATCTGGGAAGTAGTCACGCTTACTATTACTGGGGTATCATTGCTTCCAGGCTCTCTCAGAGACAGAGCTAAGACATACAGGCATATGTGTATGCATAGTAACTCATCTTAGACACACATCCGTATTTCTCTGTCTCTATCAAATCATGAGTTTATACTAATACCTAGATCCCAATTCAGCACCACAGGGTTCACTCTGGCCTTTTCTGTGAGTACAGGGGCAAGGCTACCAGTGACGTGGAAATGACAGTGAAACCCATACTCCAGAAACCTCCTGTCCATCCTCCAGCCCTGGGGGCTCATGGACATCCCGCAGGGGCCCACATCGTTTAAGCGTCTCCTCTGAGGCCGCAGCTGAAAATAGGTCACCTTTGTCCTGTGTTGTGATCACGAAGCCAAGGACACAAAGGAGAAAGCGATCGAATTACAACCGTCAGTTCTCCAAATATTATGACTGGCCAGGATTCACATAAATTAAGATGCATCTACTATGCTGAACTTTGTTTCTAAAATTATACTTTACTGACTTTGGAGTTGTGCCAGTCCATGGCAACTAATGGCATTTCAGGCGGAAGCGTCGCCTATCGTTTGAGCTAACATTTCGGTCGAGTGGTTGGAGGGGCTTCCCCAGCGGCTCCACAGTGAAGAACCTGCTTGCAGTGCAGTAGACACAGGTTGCATCCCTGGGTCAGCAAGCTCCCCTGGAGGAGGAAATGGCAACCCAGTCCAGTATTCTTGCCTGGAGAGTCCCATGGACAGAGGAGCCTGGGGGGCTACAGTCCACACGGTCACAGCGAGTTGGACAGGACTGAAGCAAGTGAGCAGACACACACAGGGTGATTGAAATCCCGAGGTCTACATGGTCATGTGATGTGATGCCTACTGTATTATGCAAGCTAACCTAAGACTTATCAGTGACAACCTCCCAACAGTGCTAATATTTCCAAAGGCAGGGAGCTCCTCCTCCTTAATAACAGAATAATGCTATTAATAGCATTTACACTGGTTTCCATGAGAGAAATTTTTCCCTAAACACTCAGACTGCTTGTCTTCTCTCTCACTTTTCTCTAGGGACCTGGGGTCCCTGACCTGATTGGAAAGTCAGAGAAAGAGAACAGGCATGCTCAGCCAGCCCATCCTCCTCCAGCCATCAGAGAGTAGACTTTCTGATCTGCTTCTCCCAGCCCCGAGCCTTCCCAGCCCAGAATCACACACGAGGTTTGCAAGCTGCAGGATAACTGAAGCTTTAGGTAAGAAAAAACTCAAAGATTGTGGATACTGACAGTTTCATGCAGCTTTAAGCCTAAGACCCTGATGTTGGGAAAGATTGAGGGTTGGAGGAGAAAGGGGTGACAGAGGATCAGGTGGTTGGATGGCATCATCAACTCAAAGAACATGCATTTGCACAAACTCCAAGAGATGGTGAAGGACAGGGAAGGCTGGTGTGTTGCAGCCCATGGGGTCGCAAAGACTCGGACATGACTGAGCAACTGACCAAAAATGACGAAAAGGAGATTTGACCTTGCTGAGTCATTGCAGCTTTGGGCAGTTTTGTTTTTCAAAAGGAAGGTCCACAGCCTCTGACCTTGACCCAGTCCAGGCTACGGACACTTAGCAGATGCTCCCTGTCTGTGACAGCCTTAGCAACCCCGGGCGGTGAATGGAGGACACGGAGCCCAAGCCTTAGCAAAGACGTGTGCCTCTGGGAACCAACCAGATGCTTTTTAGCCAAATGTGAGCTGTGTGGGTGGTGGTCATGCCAGCTGCTACAGCTTGACCTTGAGCTATGCAGACACAGCTGACATTTAAATATACACACCAGTACACCAGGTGAGGCTGAGGCTGGAGGAGACCCTCCTTGACCTTGACCTTGGTGGGCGGAACAGGGTCTGCTTTTAAACTGGAAGGCAGCTGAGCTCTGCGTTTGTTGCAGAGTTAGTTGTAGCTCGAGAATGTGGGTGCTGAGCCTGAGGAGACAGCATTAGATTGGCTGCTGATTTCCTTCTGCACACACAACCAAAGAAAACACTGGAGGGACTAAATTCTAATCAAGGGTTCCCCACAGGGTCGCGAGCTGGCTCTGGGTGCCTTCATTATGAAAGCTCTGACTCTGGCTTTTGAATACAGAGAACCAAACCAACTTGCCTGCAGGAAGTGGTAGATTTTCCGTACAAATAAAAAGAACCAGGATCTCTTCTGAACCTAATGGCTGTCATTTTGTGTGAAGGCAGAGAATCGCTGCAAATCTGAAAGCTAGAAAGGCCAGTGCCTCTAAGAATCTTATTTGCTCAGAAAATCAAGGAGAAATCAGAGTGACATTAATCAAACAAATAAAAATGGTTTCGGCTTATAGTCAGGACAGGAAAAGTAACAATAAAATAAGGCAGACTGGGAGCATTCAACTGGAGAGAGATTAAGAGCTAGGAGAAAGAGTGGGATTTTAGCAACAGCCGAAACAGTACTGAAGGAATGACTGAGATCTCGGGGCCAGGAAAGGATACAAACGGGGCAGGAGATGTACCCCCAGGCCTAACGGGAATAGGGGGCTTGTTGTTAATGTGATCTTGGTCAGAAAGAGTGGAATCCGATAAAATCTGACATCTCTGCCCTCATCCGCTGGGAGGACCACCTTGTAGAGGAGAAGGTGCTTAGCATCAGAGTCTATGATGAAAGTACCATTGACGCTGGGTGGATATTCCAAGTGGTTACAGAAAGTCTGAACGGCTTCGAGAGACGCTCACTCTGACCCGCATGAACCACTCGAAGCAGCCTCCTTAGGTGCTTTTCAAGGGGACACTGTCACTGGGACCAGGACGTACTGCCCTGTGAGGATAAGCTCAGGAACAAGGGCTCTACAAGAAGGGATAGCCAAGACGCCCTGAGCCAGGAGGACAGAAATGCGATCGGGTCCAGCCTGGCCGAAATGCTCGTCCTCTGGGAGTCTGTGTCCGGTGGAATGACCCGCTCAGGAACAGAGTCGTAAGGAGATGAGAACGCTGGACAGTGGGTGGTTGTCACAGACCTGGAATCTTTTTATTTCCTTTTGGTCTGTCAGCAGCTGACAAGGCAGAAGATGGAGGAATATGTTAGAACCAAAGCCACGAGCAACTAGAAGGAGAGAAGGCACTCGGGTTGGGCCCAGGGTTCGAACCCAATGTGTGTGGGGCAAGGAGAGGCAGCCATAGTTTCACTTGCTGGAAGCTCAAGAGGGCCTCAGAGGAAGAGGACAGTGGAGCGAAACCCAGGCCAGCACGCACTGGAGGGTGGACCCCCAAAGGGAGCTGAGCTCTGAGCAGAGAAGCAGAGCAAGTGCTCAAAGTACCAAGGCAGCCAAGCCAGAGGTCTCCTTATGCAGAGGGGGGCAGAGACTGCACGCAAGCCCCGGAACGGGCCCTAGGCTACAGATGGCCACGTTTCTGCAAGAAGGCAGCCATGTCCCATGCGAACAGGTGGATTCTCCCCAGATGAGATGAACACATGCCGTAACAACGTCTCCAGGCCCACAGATGGCCAAAAGACATGCAAAACGATGTCCAACATCGAGAATTAGTAGACAAATGCAGATCAAACTACAAGGAGGTACCATCTCATACCAGTCAGATTGGCCATCATCAGAAAGCCTACAAATTATATACATGTGTATTTCCTGGTGGCTCAGACAATAACGAATCTGCCTGCAATGCAGGAGACTCAGGTTCAATCCCTGGGCCTGGAAGATCCCCTTGGAGAAGGGAATGGCTGCCCACTCCAGTATATTCTTGCCCGGAGAATCCCATGGACAGAGGAGCCTGATGGGCTACAATCCACTGGGTCTCAAAGAGTCGGAGACGACTGAGCGACTCACACTTTCACTTTCTCTTATGATTGAATCACTTGCTGTATGCCAGAAACTAGCATGGCACTGTAATTTTACTTCAAATTCAAAAGCAAATAATGCCTCAATGGCAGATTTCTTTCAGTTGACTGTAACTCAGAGGTCAAGGACCTGAGCCACTTCTCACAGACTGACAGGCAGCCCGTGGGGTGGGGCGGGGCGGGGAGCAAGGCTCTCTCCATCCACACCCTTTGCTCAAGTGCCCTGGGCTCCCTGCAAGGCCGAGCACTGGTCTGCCTCGCTCAGGTGGCCGGTATGACACGGCCACCTGAGCCGTGTACACTTTTATTCCAGCCCTTGTAACACC
>SJYH01000982.1:2702831-2722432 GCA_006408735.1 Sylvicapra grimmia | reverse complement strand
ATCCTCGGTCGTCCCCTTCTCCTCCTGCCCCCAATCCCTCCCAGCATCAGAGTCTTTTCCAATGAGTCAACTCTTCTCATGAGGTGGCCAAAGTACTGGAGTTTCAGCTTTAGCATCATTCCTTCCAAAGAAATCCCAGGGCTGATCTCCTTCAGAATGGACTGGTTGGATCTCCTTGCAGTCCAAGGGACTCTCAAGAGTCTTCTCCAACACCACAGTTCAAAAGCATCAATTCTTCGGTACTCAGCCTTCTTCACAGTCCAAGTCTCACATCCATACATGACCACTGGAAAAACCACAGCCTTGACTAGACAGACCTTAGTCGGCAAAGTAATGTCTCTGCTTTTGAATATGCTATCTAGGTTGGACATAACTTTTCTTCCAAGGAGTAAGCGTCTTCTAATCTCATGGCTGCAGTCACCATCTGCAGTCATTCCCCATTAGCCATGTTAATTTTCTCTCTAGATTTTAGACCAAATTATTTATTGCTGAGCCTCTCACTCTCCCCCTCTCTTCCCACAGAGCCTTGAAATCACCTTCTACCATCCAAGGCTTTTCAACTATTCTTCTGCAAACACTTGCTTCCTCTCTTTCAAACAAATAACCCAGTCCTCTGCCAAAACTCGACCAGATTCTGCTCCTTGGGCCTAGACCTTCAGCTCATCTTTCCCTTGACGGTCAAGCTCAAAGGGAAGGTCAGGGGCTCCAGGGTAATCAATACACTGACCTGGAAGAAGGGAAAACAGAAATCTGGCCTGGACAATTGGGCCAAAGAAGACACTGAAGCTGATATAAAGAGTAGTTCATCTCAAGTCCCCCGGAGCGACACTTGAAATGAGCTAATTAGTGATGAGAGAGTATTTGCTTACCTCCATCCCCGCCGCCCGCGCTGAGACGGAAGTGGCTCAGTTTTGTTTACCATCATGTCCCGAATCTCCAGAGCACTGACTGCCTCACACGGAGCAGGCACCCAGTAAACACTAGCTGGTTGACCGGTCCCAGTCTATGCTGACCCAGCAGAGTCTATGCATGTGTGTGTCTTCAAAATGAAACAAGATTTCAGAGGGCACGCGTAACCGAATTCAGATGTATTTTGAGTTTGAAAACAAATGTAAAAGGGCCTTAAACATTGTAACTGTGTGTCGTGCTCTATCGTTCAGTCATGGCCGACTCTTTGGGACCCCATCAACTGTAGCCCACCAGGTTCCTCTGTCATAGGATTTTCCAGGCAAGAGTCCTGGAGTGGGTTGCCATTTCCTATTCCAAGAATAACATAATTGCATATGTGTAATTTGAATTAATAGCTGATGTTACTAATAAGATTGACGGCATTACTACTAAGGTCCCCAGAAGCATAATCATAATGCTGTATGCAGCAGGTGTTTCACTGGCTCCATTTTACAGATGGGGACACCAAGCCCCAGTGACAGTAATGAATTCACCCAAGTCACGTGGTTAATAGTAGCCATGGTTTGAATCACATGGACTGGTATTGCAGGTTCTGTTTGCAGTTAGATGGAGTGGCTCCCTGGGTAGATCGCTGGACCAGACACCTGGTCCCACTGCTCCCTCTGCTCTGGGTGACGTGAAGCCAGCTTCAAGCCTCTGTTTCCTCATCCATAATTAAGANGCAGTTAGATGGAGTGGCTCCCTGGGTAGATCGCTGGACCAGACACCTGGTCCCACTGCTCCCTCTGCTCTGGGTGACGTGAAGCCAGCTTCAAGCCTCTGTTTCCTCATCCATAATTAAGAGCCACCAGGAGGTGCTGCGCAGGGGTCTGGCATGGGGACATTACAAGCACAGGACTGGTCGAGCTGAGCATCACTTCCAGGCAGGGTGGCTTGGCAGAGAGCGAGCCAGCCTGTGGTCCTGTCCACTGGCAAGGCGGAGGTGGGTGAACTGCCCGGCCCGGAGCTGCAGCCAGAAGCCAAGGATCACGAGGTCCCACTCCAGGTCTCAGGGGAAGAACTGGCTAGAACACCCAGCTCCCCCTGCTTAGGATACGCCAGCCTGTGAAGCTGGCACTGACTGTGTGCCTCTAGTAACCAGGAAGGTGATAAGTGGGCTGACGGCCCAGCAGGCAACTTGGAGTCCCAGAGAAGTTAGCTTTCTGAGGGAAAGACAAAGGGGTGGCATTCATGTCTCAGAAACTTCTAGAAGCTTCTTTGGTTTTTACAAATACTGTGAGCTTCCCAAAACAGGTCTACAGTCTAAAATACTTCAGAGAGACGCTTAATTGCCAGGATTAGAATAGCAACCACAAAAATGTTTCCATTTACAGCTGTGAAGTTGAAAGACCCCATTTCTGTAACCATCTTGGTTAACCAGAGATTTTTAAATTGTATTTATTTTTGTTTTTGGCTGTGCTGGGTCTACGTCACTGCACAGGCTTTCTCTAGCTGTGGCAAGAGGGGGCTGCCCTGCGTGGCAGTGTGCAGGCTTCTCCTCGTGGGGGCTCCTCTTGTTGGGGAGCACGGGCCCCAGAGCCCACGGGCTCCAGGAGTCACAGCACATGGCCTCGGGGGCCGAGACTTCTGGCTCCAGGGCACAGGCTCAGCGGCTGCGGGGCCTGGGCTCAGTCACTCCTCGGCATGGGGCATCTTCCAGGATCAGGAATACGAACCCGTGTCCCCTGCCTCGGCAGGCAGATTCTTGACCACTGAGCCACCAGGGAAGCCCATCCAGAGATTTCTGATGAATCAGGTGCACTACAGGCTGTCTACACTAGATGAGATCAGCAGGTGAGACCGACGGCTTCACCTGGACCGTCTAAGCACAGAATCTCAGGACTTAAATGAAATCTACTGAATCGGGACCTGAAGTTTCAATGAGACTCCAGGCGATCTATAATGGAGAAGGGAATGGCAACCCATTCCAGTATTCTTACCTGGAGAACTCCATGGACGGAGGAACCTGGCAGGCTGCCGTCCGTGGGGTTGCAAAGAGTCGGACAAGACTGAGTAACTAACACACACACACACACACACACACACACACTCACACAGAGGTCACCTGTGTGTACATTAAAGTTTAAGAGGCACTGGCCTGTAGTCCTCTGGTCCATCTGACATCTTTCAAGCAAGGAAACGGAAGTCCGGGAGAGGAAGTCTTTACTCCAGGTGACAAGAAAGTGGTAGCTGTGGCAAAGGAGTCCCCCCGACCCCCACAGCCAACTGAGGCTCATTTCTGCTCCTTCTTCCGCCCTAGCCCCACCCCCCAGTTATCTGACTCTCTTCTCCATCCTGTAGCCCCAGAGATGGGGAGAGGACGGGTCAGCTGTGTGTCTCTTCCAGCAGCAGACAGCCAGGGCCACATAGCACGCCTGCGAGAGAACTGTGCTGGGGGATGCATGCTTCCCGGAGCACACAGCTTGGAAAGAAGGGTGTGGGGACCACATCTGGTACCCTTCCCTACACCCTAGGCACACCTTCCAAACCCACACATGGACTTTTCCCTGTGGGAACCTGAGATCTCTTGGACTACAGAAATGAGCTAGGTTCAAAACCTCAGGGAACTGATGCCTCAGAGGAGAGCCCTTCATGAATAAATCAGTGGATGCCAGGACCGGGGCTTCCGTATCTGTTGGAGATGAGATCCACTGCGGGGGACCCCCGTGTGTCCTTCCAGAGGACCTGGGAGATGGAGGCCCAGTTGCCTCCAGCAACACCCTTCTCAGGAGCCCGTCCTAAGCGGGCATCCTTCCCGTCCTTATCATGTTTCCCAACCCCCCCTCCTGAGGCTTCCTGAGGTCACCTCCCAAATCAACCCCATGCCCTCGAACCCTCTCAGAGCTGGCTTCTGAAGGAATCCAACTGGAAGGAGCTGAGAAGCTCAAAGCATTGCAGGGCAGGGGGTTCCGGTTTCCTCTAGAGCTTTGCTTCTCTGAATAAGGGATGCAGGTTTGGGGCAGAGCTGAACTGCAGTGGAGAAGAGGGACCAGGGCTGGTTAACGATACTCCAAGATACTTTTCTTTTTACTTTTCCTGGAATAGCCCAGGAAGGTACATCCACTAACTGTTACATCCACTAACTATTCAGTGAATATTGGTTTGATGAACACCACATTATTCTTCTTCCAAGCCACCAACAAAGCTCTACTCAGCTTTGTGTGATACTCAATAAGTTTTATTATTATTACATAACTGCTTCAGAGACTTGGTTGGTACAATATAACTGATGGAACTGAGAAATGAGTTGTCTGAGGTTGGTGAATACTGTTAGAATATTTATAAAATTCCTGCACACTCAGTCCCATGGGCCTCAAAATAAAGGCTCTGTATTCACCATGCTACTCCTTTATTATGTATTCATAGGATGCCCACAGGATTGCCGTGGCTACAAGGGAGTCCAGAGTAAGGACTCCCTGGCATTTTCTCAGGATTTCCCCTGCTCTGTTAATACTAAATTTCTGTTGTTGACCCACTTGGGTAGCTAGAAGGCAGCTGTGCAAACAACATTTTTCAGATTGTCTTCAAGCAAGAGAAAGGTCAATGGGATAAGATGATTAATTTTTTTTAATTAGGAAAAAGAAAAGTCTACTGTTAAGGCAATACCTTCCAGAAACCCCTCTAAAACTAGGCAGGACCCTCTGAAATTTGCTCAGGGCTCAACAAACTCTTCCTGCAAAGGGCCCAGCAGTATTTTAGACTTTATAGACCTCAGGGTCTCTTGTCATGACCAGTCAACTCTGTGTTGTGAAAGCAAGCAGCCAGTGACAATGGGCAAACAAACACAGGGGCACATGTGTGCTAATAAAACTTTATTTAGACACCAAAATTTGGATTTTATTTATTTCCAAATGTTACAAACCAGTCTTCTTTTGACTTTTAAAATATCACTTAAATATGGTTTTTCCAATAGTCATGTATGGATGTGAAAGTTGCATCATAAATAAGGCTGAGCACTGAAGAATTGATGCTTTTGAACTGTGGTGCTGGAGAAGACTCTTGAAAGTCCCGTGGACGGCAAGGACATCAAAAAAGTCATCCTAAAAGAAATCAACTGAATATTCATTGGAAGCACTGATGCTGAAGCTGAAGCTCCAATACTTTGGCCACCTGATGCAGAGAGTCGACTCATTAGAAAAGACCCTGATGCTGGGAAAGACTGAAGGCAGGAGGAGAAGGGGGCGACAGAGGACGAGATGGCTGGATGGCATCACCGCCTCCATGGACATGAGTTTGAGCAAGCTCCGGAGATGGTGAAGGACAGCGAAGCCTGGTGGGCTACCGTGCGTGCGGTCACAGAGAGTCGGACATGACTTAGCAACTGAGCAGCAAGAATAACACTGATGTGTCTTGCATATTAACTAACTCCACCGCCCTGAAGTGAACCTAATGGGGAACCTTGCCTATTACCTACTAAAAAACATATTTAAAAAGTGGAGCCTGTGTTGGGGGTGAGGAAGACCCGCACATACTCACTTCCCACCCCCTTGGCAAGCAGGCTTCCTGAGGGAGCCCCAAGGAACACAGCTTGGTGAGCACTGTCCTAAGAAGAGGGAGTGAATCTGAGCACATGGCCACCGCTGCTTTTCCAAAGGCAGCCTCATGTTCCTGGGATTCACACAGAAAGCTGGCAGGCGGCGGGATGCCGGATACCCTGGACTCCACCTGGGCACATGACTCCGCTGCAGGGCGGGCTCACACTGGGGGCAGAGGGTGACATGTGGAAAGGGATGACTGTCAGGCAGCGGGCGTGTTGAGCTGAGTAGGTCACAGCTTAGAAAAGCATCTGCTGCTAGGCCGCTTCAGTCGTGTCTGACTCTGTGTGACCCCATAGACGGCAGCCCATCAGGCTCCCCCATCCCTGGGATTCTCCAGGCAGGAACACTGGAGTGGGTTGCCATTTCCTTCTCCAGTGCATGAAAGTGAAAAGTGAAAGGGAAGTCGCTCACTTGTGTCTGACTCTTCGCGACCCCATGAACTGCAGCCTACCAGGCTCCTCCATCCATGGGATTTTCCAGGCAAGAGTACTGGAGTGGGGTGCCATTGTCTTCTCCAAGAAAAGCATCAATCCATGTCAAAACATGGAGTCTGGTGAGAACAGATCAGAGTGAGGTTCAGTTCAGTTCAGTTCAGTTCAGTCGCTCAGTCATGTCCGACTCTTTGCGACCCCATGAATCGCAGCACGCCAGGCCTCCCTGTTCATCACCATCTCTCGGAGTTCACTCAGACTCACATCCATCGAGTCAGTGATGCCATCTAGCCATCTCATCCTCGGTCATCCCCTTCTCCTCCTGCCCCCAATCCCTCCCAGCATCAGAGTCTTTTCCAATGAGTCAACTCTTCGCATGAGGTGGCCAAAGTACTGGAGCCGGAAACTGCTCTTCTCTTCCACGGAAACCATGCCCGTTGGCCTAGATATGTTTTATAACAGGCTGATCTCTGTGATCACACTAATGAAACATTCCCTTAGTTTTTTTTTTTTTTTTTCATTTGCCAGCATGGCACCACGTGCAGGCTCTTAGTTCCTCAACCAAGGATGGAACCTGGGCTAAGGGAGTGAAAGCGCTAAGTAATAACTACTAGACGGCCAGGGAATTCCCCCCTCGTGTTAGGAGATCTGATATGCTTAGAAAGTATCAACCATGAATTGGCACTTGCCGTGGGCTTGCCATCTACCTTGATGAGGGTTAAGCCATGAGCCACTGCAGCTGATGACCTCCAACACCCCTGAAGGAGTTCAGGGTGGAGAGCAGAAATGAGGCCCTCTGTGCTCCAGGAAACTGGCAGGACAGGTCTTTAGGTAGTTAGATCTTCTCAGGAGCTGATTTTATGAGCCCAATTCTTGTAGCTCCTCATATCTAAAAAGCACTGAAATCCTTCATGGTGACGACTGTTTCTCGCGACTAAGAGAAGTTTCATGAGACCAGGAGAAACCTTCCATAAAAATACGTGCTTGGCTGCATGGACTCCCCCTTCACCAAAATCACATGCATATTCCACCCCCTGCCTCTTTGGAGCAGTCTCTCAGAGCTGTCTGAGCTGCTGTCTCCCGGGCGGCACTCCTCATATTGCCCCCAATACAGCTTCACTCGCGATTCTCATGTTGCGCATTTTTTTAGTTGACAAAGGGAAGGCACGTGTGCTCACACTCAGAAAACTGGGCAACACTCCACTCTGGGTGTGGAGTCTGGCTGTGGCAGTCACCTCCTGCCTGACCCTCGGGCCTCTTTGGTAGACAGCATTCGCTTCCCTGCTATATCTTAAGAGGTTAAATAAGATGACGGTGACAGGTGCCCAGCCAAGGACTTAGCAGCCAGTTGATAAATATTTAAGCTGAATCTATATTTGGAAACCAACTGAAAACTGAAGAACAGAAAAGCAGTCCTTCTGGGGGGCTGTTGCTTTGTGTATATTCAGAGGGGACAGCAAAGGGCAGAGTTTGCCAATTGGATTCAATCCTAAAGTTTAGCAGAACCCCTGAAGATATTGTAGCAAATAATCTATAAAACAAACGAACGCAAAGCACAAGTGCAAAGACGCTTGCGAAAATACATGGCAAATGTGATGAGAGAAAAAAAAAGTTGGTAAACATTACGGAAACCCTCCTTGCAGACGACTGAACAGATCCTTTCTAAATCCGTTACTTGGTTTTCATATGATCCAGGAGAAGATTATATAATTTCAAAACTGTCTGTAAATTACTCATTTTCATCTGATTTCTCAATGTCTAATTTGTTCATCAGCCACAGCTATGTGTATAAAACCAGCTTTTTAATTAGCTCACAGAGTGTGTAGAAGCACATTAATCTTCCATTTTATGGGAGAAGAATTCTTGTACCCAGAATTATTATGCATTTTGCACTCAGATACACAGAGGAATGTTTTACACACGTGTGTTAGTTTGTGCCTCTAGAAACATCCAGTTTAAAACCTGCTGCACACCCAAGCTCGGCGTCCTGCATTCTCACACCCCCAGGAGCTGACGTGAACACGGAACAGCTTTCTGCGAGGCACATGCAGAGAGGGTTGGAGCGGGTTGCTAGGAGAAGGAGGCTTCTGTGCCTTTCATCTTCATTCGGAAAAAAAGAGAAGAAACAGCAACTGGCTCGGTGGGAAAATTCTATGGACACAGCTCCTGGGTGACAGTTTTCCTAGCAGGCAAGGGGAAGGGCATCTCCAGGGAGCCCTGGAGTGTCTGCACTGAGGCCAGCACCATCCTCTGGTCGGCCGCCCGAGTCTCAGCCTCGCTGGTCCCCGCCCACCCTGTGTGAGTTCAGGGCTTGGTAACTTTGACAGGGTCAACCCTGCTCCTGCGTCTGTTTCTAACAAGTAGGGCAGGAAGTGACTTCACCCACGCGCACCTCAGTTTACTGGTGTGTGAAAGGGACTCTGAGGTCTCTTCTGTGGTGTCTATTCCATGACAATCTGAAACTAGATTTCTTTTTTTTTAATTTTCTTTTGGCTGCACCACCCAGCATGTGGAATCTTAGTTCACTGACCAAGAATCGAACTGGTGTCCTCCGCTTTGAAAGGAGACTTCTTAACCACTGGACCCCCAGGGAAGTCCCTGAGTCCAGACTTCTAACTGCTTTTCCCTGGCATGAATCTTAGGAACTGGAATCCTGATCTGGAAACAGATTGAACCTGGCAGAGTTGAGTATCACTCTGACAACCATGAAAAGGACTTGCCTTGTCTAACAACCCTACATCTGGGTATAAGCCCTGAAGAGGGGAAATCAGGATCTCCAAGAAATATTTGCTCACTCATGTCCACAGCGGCATTATTCACTATAGGCAAAAGATGGGAGCAACTGAAATGTCAGTCAGTGGATGAATGCATAAAGAAAATGTAATATACATTCACATATATGTATGTATATATTTATTGTTTAGTTGCTAAGTCATGTCTGACTCTTGTTGACCCTATAGGCTGTAGCCCACCAGGCTCTTCAGTCAATGGAATTCTCCAGGCAAGTATACTGGAGTGAGTTGCCATTTCCTTCTCCAGCGGATATTCCTGACCCAGAGATCAAACCTGGGTCTACTGCATTGACAGGTGGATAGTTTACCACCAAGCCACCAGGGAATATATGCATATAGCATATGTATATATACGCATATCATTCTGCTCTATAAAGAAAGGAAATTCTGACACATATTGCAACATAAAGAAAGCTGAGTGCCGAAGAATTGATGCTTTTGAACTGTGGTGATGGAGAAGACTCTTGAGAGTCCCTTGGACTGCAAGGAGATCCAACCAGTCCGTTCTGAAGGAGATCAGCCCTGGGATTTCTTTGGAAGGAATGATGCTAAAACTGAAACTCCAGTACTTTGGCCACCTCACGCGAAGAGTTGACTCATTGGAAAAGACTCATGCTGGGAGGGATTGGGGGCAGGAGGAGAAGGGGACGACCAAGGATGAGATGGCTGGATGGCATCACTGACTCAATGGACGTGAGTCTGAGTGAACTCCGGGAGATGGTGATGAACAGGGAGACCTGGCGTGCTGCGATTCATGGGGTCACAAAGAGTCGGACACGACTGAGCGACTGAACTGAACTGAACCCTCTTCCTGGGCTGGGGACCTTGTCTTGCCCATTTGTTCTGTCCTTAAACACGGGGTCTATGAACTCTCGTGGGAAAGTATTTACATCTTTAATTTCACTAAGTTTTAATTGTTTAGTTGCTAAGTCATGTCTGACTCTTTGCAACCCCATGGACTGTAGCCCACCAGGCTCCTCCTGTCCATGGGATTTCCTAAGCAAGAATACTAGAGTGAGTTACCATTTTCTTCTCTTCCATTTTAGATGTAAATAATAAATCACAGAAGTATTACCAATATCTGAGACTTTGTCAGTGAGAAAAATCAGATATTTTCCTATCACAAATACCATAAATTTCTTAAAATATTAAGTTTATCAGCAATTCAAAGTTCTGCTTGTAGACTGACTGTTAATAGAGAACATAGATTCCTAATAATAACTTGTTAAATATCTTGAAAGCTCTAATATAATTGGATTCCCTTCATAATCCTATGCATTTTATTGAATGGATTTTAGAATATTAAATTTAGGTAAGCATGAGAAGAGCTCGCAGTGCTTAGATTTTCCACAGAGAGGCTGGATTTTTTGTTTTAGTTGTGAGGGTGGTCACTAAATCTCTGCTGATGTGGATATAGCCAAGGAACCGTCCATGATATATCTCAGTGAAATATGCAATATGGAAATATGTCTATTTCCATTGCAAGGTTGGCATCAATGGCGGGCAGATTCAAGGCCTGGCAAGGTATCTGAGTCCTAATGCTGGAGTCTGTGAAGACATTACCTTACATGGCAAAAGGGATTTTGCAGATGTATTAACGTAAGGATCTGGGCTTGGGGACATTCTCCTGGGTCATCAGCGGGCTCAATGTAATCACAAGTTCCTTTAAAGGGGGAGGCTAGAGGGTGGGAGAGAAATTCTAAGATGCTATGACGCGGGCTCTGAAGATGGAGGAAGGGGCCATGAGCCAAGGGCAGCGGTAGGCAGCCTCCCGACAAGGCCGGGAAAGACCCTGCCCTGGAGCCTTGGGAAGGCAGGCAGGCCTGCCAACACTTTGACTTTTACCCCATGACACCCATTTAGGCTTCTGTCTTCCAGAACTGCCATGATACATATGTGCTATTTTCAGCCAGTAAGTTTGCAGTAATTTGTTATAGGAGCATTGGAACCGGAAACACCGTGGAAACTGCAGTCAAGTTATGCTTAGCAAAGACTCAGAGAGAAGGCAGGGGTGGGGCTGGGGGTTTGCTTATACCTTTGTCCTCTGAAAGGGCTTCTCTTGTGGCTCAGCTAGTAAAGAATCCGTCTGTAATGCAGGAGACCAGGGTTCCATTCCTGGGTTGGGGAGATCCGCTGGAGAAGGGATAGGCCACCCACTCCAGTACTCTTGGGCTTCCCTTGTGGCTCAGCTGGTAAAGAGTCCGCCTGCAATGTGGGAGACCTGGGGTCAGTCTCTGGGTTGGGGAGATTCCCTGGAGAAGGAAAAGGCTACCTACTCCAGTATTCTGGCCTGGAGAATTTCATGGACTGTATAGTCCATGGAGTAGTAAAGAGTCGGACACGACTGAGCGACTTTCACTTTCACTTTGTCCTCTGAGAAGTAGCGTTTCTTATTGTCTTCACAAATCAGCAAAAGTTTCACAGAATAATTGTTCCTTTAAACAAATACTCACACCCACTATCTATGAGGCCTTAATATTCTACTATTTTTTCTATTCTATTTGCTGATAAGATTGGTTTTGCAACCTCTTAAAGAACTGTGGAAGGAAATGGCAACGCACTCCAGTATTCTTGCTGAAGAATCCCCAGGGACTGAGGAGCCTGGTGGGCTACAGTCCATGGGTCCCAAAGAGTCAGACACGACTGAGCGACTAAATACAACACAAAGAACTGTGACTCATGGAATCTCTGAATAACAATTACTCCTTAATTGGAGAAAATACAGTGATTTTTTGTTGCTGTTTTCGGCTTAAAGGGTCATAAACTATCATGTCATCTGGCCCTATCACCTCATGCCAAATAGAAAGGGAAAAACTGGAAGCAGTGACAGATTTTGTTTCTTGGGCTCCAAATTGACTGTAGACAGTGACTGTAGCCATGAAGTGAAAAGACGCTTGCTCCTTGGAAGGAAAGCTATGACCACCCTAGACAGCATATTAAAAAGCAAAGACATCACCTTGCCCACAAATGTCCATATAGTCAAAGCTATGGTTTTTCCAGTAGTCACGTACGGACGTGAGAGGTGGACAACAAAGAAGGCTGAGCACTGAGAACTGATGCTTTCAAATGATGGTGATGGAGAAGACTCTTAAGAGGCCTTTGGACAGCAAGGAGATCAAACCAGTCAATCCTAAAGGAAAGCAATCCTGAATATTCACTGGAAGTGTTAATGCTGAAGCTGAAGCTCCAATACTTTGGCCACCTGATGAGAAGCCCCTGATGTTGGGAAACTATGATGATGAAATGGTTAGATAACCTCACCAAGTGAATAGATAATGAATTTGAGCAAACTCCAGGAGATGATGGAAGACAGAGGAACCTGAAGTCCATGGGGTCAAAGAGTCAGACACAACTTAGTGACTGATCAACAGCAACAACTCTCTTGGTTTGGGGCAAATTCCTTCCTGGTGACTCAGGGTAACTGGGACTGTGAGGAAAGGAGCAACTGGTCTCAGGAGCAAGGAGAAGAAAGGTCAGGAGTGACAGGGCCCCGCGGAAGAGCTGAGACGCTTTCCAGAAGCATAACACTAGAGGCTCAGCTTCAGTTTACTCTCATCCACCCTGAACTCCGACTTTACCCAGTCCCACTTTCTGTGGCCCCAAGCTTTCCAAGAGTCCTCAAGAACCACACTGCCAATTGAGTGACAGTTGGAGGCAAAAAACTTGGGTTTCATACAGGAACCATTTGCATTTTCAGCGGGATTTTGACAATCTTGATAAAAACTATATATAATCCATTATTAAATTTAAGCTATCCCATAAACATGAAAATCTTTCTTAAATGACCTTGGACTAAATGGTACTACTGCTCACCTTGTTTACTCTGTGTATTAGAAAGATATTCTTTTAACCTTGCGAATAACCTAAAAATATAAGTACAAAAGAAATGAAGTCTTTGAAGAGTGTGTTTATCTGTGTTTCTGTTTTCCATTCCTTTGCAACAGGGCCACGGGTTCCTATGGGGAATTCTGAGCTTGTTAGTGGTAGGGGGCTTCAGTTCAGCTCAGTTCAGTCACTCAGTCGTGTCCGACTCTTTGCGACCCCATGAATCGCAGCACGCCAGGCCTCCCTGTCCATCACCATCTCCTGGAGTTCACTCAGACTCACGTCCATCAAGTCCGTGATGCCATCCAACCATCTCATCCTCCGTCGTCCCCTTCTCCTCCTGCCCCCAATCCCTCCCAGCATCAGACTCTTTTCCAATGAGTCAACTCTTCGCATGAGGTGGCCAAAGTACTGGAGTTTCAGCTTTAGCATCATTCCTTCCAAAGAAATCCCAGGGTTGATCTCCTTCAGAATGGACTGGTTGGATCTCCTTGCAGTCCAAGGGACTCTCAAGAGTCTTCTCCAACACCACAGTTCAAAAGCATCAGTTCTTCGGTGCTCAGCCTTCTTCACAGTCCAACTCTCACATCCACACATGACCACAAGAAAAACCATAGCCTTGACTAGATGGACCTTAGTCGGCAAAGTAATGTCTATGCTTTTGAATATACTATCTAGGTTGGTCATAACTTTTCTTCTCAAGAATAAGTGTCTTCTAATTTCATGGCTGCAGTCAACATCTGCAGTGATTTTGGAGCCCAAAAAATAAAGTCTGACACTGTTTCCACTGTTTCTCCATCTATTTCCCATGAAGTGATTGGACCGGATGCCATGATCTTTGTTTTCTGAATGTTGAGCTTTAAGCCAACTTTTTCACTCTCCTCTTTCACTTTCATCAAGAGGCTTTTTAGTTCCTCTTCACTTTCTGCCATAAGGGTGGTGTCATCTGCATATTTGAGGTTATTGATATTTCTCCCGGCAATCTTGATTCCAGCTTGTGTTTCTTCCAGTCCAGGGTTTCTCATGATGTACTCTACATATAAGTTAAATAAGCAGGGTGGCAATATACAGCCTTGATGTACTCCTTTTCCTATCTCATGAGTTTCAAAGGCTACTTGGCACTGAGGGTGCGGGGGTGGGTAGGTCCAAAGCTGATTCTGGCAACCCAAGATTTCTTTTGAAAACCCTGCTAGCTACACATAGGTAGATTCAAAGGCAATTCCTGTTACACCTGACAACCCCAAATAGTCAATAGCAAACGCATACTGGACAGTGGTAGAGTCTATTAACGTGCTACAGGAAGAATATATCATAATGCCTGGAAGCTACAGATATATCACCCTACATGGCAAAGGGAATCAAGGTTGCATGGAACTGAGGTTACCAATCATATGATCTTGAAATTGGCAAATGAGCCTGGATTATCAGGTGGGATCAATACAGTCCTAAAGGTCCTGGGAAGTGGGAGGAGGCAAAGGAGGGGGTCAGACTGATATGACGTGAGAACAATTCAACTCACCTTTGCTGACTGTGAAATTGATGGAGGAAGAGGCCACGAGCCAGGGAGTGTGGGCGGCCCCCAGAAGCAGGAAAAGGCACAGAAACAGATACCACAGAAAAGAGCATGACCTCTGATACCTTGATTTTAGCCTGTCGAGACCCATGTCAGACTTCCAGCCTATAGAGCGAGAGGATAAGACATCTGTGTTGTTGGTGGCAGCAACAGAAAAGCCGTGACCTATCTCAGAAGGTGGGCCGTGGGCACGGATAAGGGCTGCCTGGGACGACAAGCAGAGCTGATGGAGGAGCCGGAGTCTCTCTCAAGGGGCCTCTTATTTGTTCAACAAAAGACAAAAGATGGGCCAAGAAACAAAAATGTCATGTATTTTCACATATATCATGATTCGCATACATTGTCACAGGTTTCAATATTCCCTCTGCATTAGTGTCTCTTCCTGTAGAACAAGTCACTCCCAAATTTAGTGGCTTACAACAAGAATCATTTAGCATCTCTTGGGGTTTCTTTTAGAAATTACTTATTTGGCTGCGTCAGGTCTTCTTTGAGGCGTGCGGGACCTTTGTTGCCACGTGTGGGATCTTTAGTTGTAGCACGTGAACTCCCAGTTACGTGTGGCATGTGAGATCTAGTTCCCTGGCCAGGGATGGAACCTGGGCCCCCTGCCTTGGGATTGTGGAATCCTGGCCACTGGATCACTGAGGAAGTCCCCTACCTTTCATTTAAATTTAGCTAATATTTATTGAACATCTACTATGTGCCCAGTATGATGAGAAGTGAACGTTTGCAGAAGAGGTAGTTGCTCATTGGTTAACTTGTTGAATATTCATGAATAATATTCCAGGGCTATGCAGAAGGGAAATGGTCCTGGTCTTCACAGAAATCACAAAATGACGGGGGAAGCCATTAATCTGATAAGCATTTATCCTGCATCTATCATGTGTCAGGCACTTCAAGGTCCTGGAGACAGAACAGGGAACAAAGCAGATAGGAATGCTGGCCTCATAGAGTTTATGTTCCAGTGAGGAACACAGAATACACCCACGAGAAGTAAAGAAAGTATGTACTGTATCAGAATGGGATAAGAGAAATTTAGTTCAGTTCAGTTCAGTTGCTAAGTTGTGTCCGACTCTTTGTGACCCCATGGACTGCAGCACGCCAGGCCTCCCTGTCCATCACCAGCTCCCAGAGCTTGCTCAAACCCATGTCCATCGAGTCAGTGATGCCATCCAACCATCTCATCCTCTGTCGTCCCCTTCTCCTCCTGCCCTCAATCTTTCCCAGCATCAGGGTCTCTTCAAATGAGTCAGTTCTTCGCATCAGGTAGCCAAAGGATTGGCGTTTCAGCATCATCAGTCCTTCCAACAGACACTCAGGACTGATTTCGTTTAGGATGGACTGGTTTGATCTCCTTGCTGTCCAAGGGACTCTCAAGAGTCTTCTCCAACACCACAGTTCAAAATCCTCAATTCTTCATTGCTCAGCTTTCTTTATAGTCCGACTCTCACATCCATACATGACTACTGGAAAAATCATAGCTTTGACTAAATGGACCTTTGTCAGCAAAGTAATGTCTCTGCTTTTTAATGTGCTGTCTAGGTTGGTCATAACTTTATTGCCAAGGAATCAGCATCTTTTAATTTCATGGCTGCAGTCACCATCTGCAGTGATTTTGGAGGCCCCCCCAAAATAAAGTCTGTTACTGTTTCCACTGTTTCCCCATCTATTTCCCATGAAGTGATGGGACCAGATGCCGTGATCTTCGTNTTTTTCTGGAACTCTCTTGCTTTTTCCATGATCCAGCGGATGTTGGCAATTTGATCTCTGGTTCCTCTGCCTTTTCTAAAGCCAGCTTGAACATCTGGAAGTTCACGGTTCACATATTGTTGAAGCCTGGCTTGGAGAATTTTGAGCATTACTTTACTAGCGTGTGAGATGAGTGCAATTGTGTGGTAGTTTGAGCATTCTTTGGCATTGCCTTTCTTTGGGATTGGAATGAAAACTGACCTTTTCCAGTCCTGTGGCCACTGCTGAGTTTTCCAAATTTGCTGGCATATTGAGTGCAACACTTTCACAGCATCATCTTTTAGGATTTGAAATAGTTTGACTGGAATTCCATCACCTCCACTAGCTTTGTTCGTAGTGATGCTTCCTAAGGCCCACTTGACTTCACATTCCAGGATGTCTCGCTCTGGGTGAGTGACCACACCATTGTGATCATCTGGGTCATGACGATCCCTTTTGTACAGTTCCTCTGTGTATTCTTGCCACCTCTTCTTAATATCTTCTGCTTCTGTTAGGTCCATACCTAAACTAAGCAAGTGTATTAACTTCCTATCATTGCTGTAAAAGATTAGCACAAAATGAGTGGTGTAAACAACACAAGTTTATTATTTTATCATTCTGAAGGTAACATGTCAGAAATGAGTTGATAGAACTGGGTTCCTTCTGGAACCATTGGTGGTGATTTAGTCACTAAGTCGTGTCCAGCTCTTGCAACCCGATGGACTGTAGCCCTCCAGGCTCCTCTGTCCATGGGATTCTCCAGGCAAGATACTGGAGTGGGTTGCCATTTCCTCCTCCAGTGGATCTTCCCGACCCAGGAATCGAACCTGGGTCTTCTGCATTGCAGGCAGTTTCTTTCCCAACTGAGCAATAGCAGGGAAACCATCAGGAGAATTCATTTTCTTGCCTTTTGCAACTTCCAGAGGCCACCTGTGTTATGGCTCATGACCGCTTCATTCTATCTTCAAGGTCAGAAATGGAGCATCCTCCAACTTCTCTCTCTCTCTCAAACATGCATCTGTCTTCCTAGCTCCTCCTCTGACTCTGACCCCGATGCCTCCCCTCTTATAAGGTCCCTTGTAATTATATTGGACCCAGAATAATCTCATCTCAACATCATTAATTTCATCCCATCTGCAAAGCCCCCTTTCATCCCATCTGCAAAGCCATGTAAGATAATGTATTTACCCCTTTCAGAGATTAGGATGTGCTCATCTTTGGGGGCCATTATTTTTCCTGCCACATCAAGGAAGGAAGACATGGATTGCTGGGGAAGAAGGATGCCATTTTAGACAGGTTATCAGAGGAGGTGTCCCACGTGGTGCCAGCGGTAAGGAATGCAACTGCCAATGAAGGAGACTCAAGTTTGATTCATGCATCGGGAAGATCCCCTGGAGTAGGAAGTGGCAACCCACTCAAGTATTCTTGCCTGGAAAATTCCATGGATAGAGGAGCCTGGCAGGCTATACAGTCCATGGGGTCGCAAAAAGGCAGACATGATTTGTGACTGAACAACAAGTGCATATGCGGCTTTGGAGACCAGAGGAAGGAGCTGGATTTTACTCTGAGTGGGACAGGAGTTACCGGAGGGTTCTGAGCAGAGGCTTAACATGACCTAACTTGGGTTTTATAAAGGTCACCAGGTCTGCCTTCTGGAGAATAAATGGTAAGGTACAAGGTAAGAAGCAAGGAGACAAACTGCTAGATTCATTTCCTAGGAATAACCCAGAGGCAAGAAGAGCACAGTTTCAGTAGGGTAGGGGCCGTGGGGTGGTGAGAAGCTGGAGATTCTAGGTCTTGGGAGGTCGAGCTGACGCTCTTTGGAATGTGGGAAAGAGAGGCACCAAGGATGGTACGAGGCGGGCAGCCCCAGCAACAAGAGGCCTGAAAAGTGAAAGTGAAGTCGCTCAGTTGTGTCCGACTCTTTTTGACCCCATGGACTGTGGCCTACCAGGCTCCTCTGTTCATGGAATTTTCCAGGTAAGAGTACTGGAGTGTGTTGCCATTTCCTTCTCCAGGGGATCTTCCCCACCCAGGGATTGAGCCAGGGTCCCCCACATTGCAGGCAGACGCTTTACCGTCGGAGCCATCCATAACTAGGATGGAGATTTCAGGAGGAGCAGGGGACAGGCACAGCAAGAGATCAGCTTGAGACAAGTCTGACTGATATTGTCAGCAAGCATCCAACAGATGTTGAAGAGACAGTTGGATATGAATTTGAGGTTCACTAACTTGCGTAAGACCCTTACGCTGGGAAAGATTGAAGGCGGGAGAAGGGGACAACAACAGAAGATGAGATGGTTGGATGGTGTCACCGACTCAATGGACATGAATTTGAGTAAACTCAGGGAGTTGGTGATGGACAGGGAGGCCTGGTGTGCTGCAGTCCATGGGGTGGCAAAGAGTTGCTGCAGTCCATGGGGTGGTGGGGCACCACCCCACTGCCCCGCCCCTACACGACTGAGCGGCTAAACCGAACTGAACCTGTATAGGGCATTCAAAGCCCAAAGATAGAAATCCCTGCATACAGAAAAGAGAAGAGACCCAGAGACCCAGTGGCTCTCTGTATTTAAGAGAGTAAGAGGGCTGACAAGCCAGGAAGATAGTAGGAAACTCTGGTGAACTCGTTGTCCCAGCAGCCAGGAGAAGAGGGGTTCAAGGAGGGGAGGGGTCACTGACTGCTGAAAGGTTAAGAAAGAGGAAGCCACACTGTCCGCGTGGGCGTTACCACAGTTACTGCGGATGGATGCGAGGTTAGCCAGAGGCGGACCACGGAGGGAGCCGTGAACTGTGCCTCAGTGCGCCAGGTACTCCAGGGGGACTGGGCTGAGGGAGCAGGGGGTGCGCAAAGGCTGCGAGGGCTGAAGGGAGACGGCACACTCGTCTGGGGGATTGTGAGCCCAGAGAGTGTAACTCAAGGATGCTGGATGCCAGCGTGCGGAAGCACACAGGCTGCAACTGAGCCAGCTGAAGGTTCAGCGGGCTTTCATCAGGGGTGCCGGGCAGCAGAGTCCTAGTTCCAAAAGGCCACTTGGAGGGGTCGGGGTCGGGGCAGGCACCAGGCCTGTAGGTGCGCACAAACCTGGCCCCGGAGCTGAGCACGTCTGCAACAATACGGTTTGCCTCAAACCTTTGGGATTAGCCCCGCTGCGCGCTGGGGCCCCTGCAGCAATGCGGTCCGCGCCCCGCCTCCGCCCGGGACGCCGCCGGCTTGACGAATTGACGCGGGGACTGGGGTGGCTGCGCAGCCTGGGGACCCACGCAGAGCAGGCTGCAGTTTCACACCTACATCTCAATTTAAAAAAAAAAAAAATTTTTTTTTTTTTTTTTTAAGAAAGAGGACGCCTAGAGACCCTCCATGGTGTGTCACCGCACCTCGCCGCGTGCCGGTCCAAAGTACACTCGGGAGAGTGAATGCCCGCGCCGTCACGGCTAAGGAGGCTCTTCGCTTTCGGAAAGAAATTTAAGTTTATTATGGAGAAAGCACTCGTGTCACTTTCGCAAAAAGAGACAGAAAGTTTAAAAATGGGCGTGGGGGGCGGCGAGGTAACAAAGCGCGGTCGGGGCCACGGCGAGCGGCAGAGGCTCCTCCAGCCAGGCAGTTAGAGACAAACAAAAACGCGGGAGGGGTCGCGCACCGCCGCCCGGGTGCCGGGGCGCCGGGACGCGCCCCCTGCAGCGCCGGGACCCGGGGCGAGAGCCGGGGCCGCGCGCGGGTCCACGAGTCGGAGAGCCCCGCCCCTCGGCCCGGGCCCCGGCCGCGCGT
>SJYH01000982.1:2677818-2695301 GCA_006408735.1 Sylvicapra grimmia | reverse complement strand
TTAAAATCCAGGGTTCGGGGTTCTGATCGGGTGCTTAGCCACGTAATTCCTCCGCTCTGTTAAGTACCTTGCTCTGAGAAGGAACATGCACCCTGCAGATGTTTGTCTCTAATCTCTGCAGCATCTGTGATTGTCCTGGGTGTCTGGGCACCGGGCCTCCTCTGTGCCACGTCCTTCCGGGAGCTCTGGGCCTCTGAGGGCCAAGGGGGCACTTTCACTCTCCTGTTTTGTGGTGTGGGAAGCCTGCATACGGGGCTGCAGGGATGACCTGTCCAGGGGCAGGGCTGGCATTGTGGTCGGTCCCGCCCCGCCGCTGTGCCTGTGCCCAGGACTGACCCAGGCCAGGAGGGGCTCACTTGCACCTGGGAGCTAAGGAGGGCAGGAGAGAGACACCAGCGCCGGCAGAAGAGGTCTGTTAATGGACCCTTTGAGTAACCAGCCAAATAGCTGGCTGTGTGCGAGGTTGGGACATTTTCCATAAAGGGCAGACTAAATATAGGCTGGAGGGTGGGGCCCAGGGCCTGAGCTGGGTGTGGGGGGGGCTCTGTCATCACTCCCATATTGTTTCTCCCACTGGTAATCAGAACTCACCACCAGCCCGAACAGGTGGCCACCCTGAGCTCTCCGGGAACAGATTGGTGTGTTTGTTTAACCAGGGGCTCATTTGCAATTTTCACACTTCTCTTGCTGTTTGATTCGGATTGTCTTTTTTTGGGCTGCAGTGTTGAAGTATTTGTGCAGTGTTTCTACACAAGCAACTGTGTAATCTTAAAAACTGCTCACTCTGTCTGCTTGTCATTAGCATCATGCTTCGAAGCTGCTTTTTATTTATTTATTTATTTTTTAAAGGGTGGGAAACACTTTTCATGGTTCTGGGAGAAGAATTCCAAATAATTACCGGCCATGTTCACAAACGATTTATGTTTGGTCTTAGAAATGTCAACATCCAGCAGGCTCTTGCAAATAGAACCATGTTGCTTTCCAGCTTAGCACACAAAGCTCCTGTTAACAGATTCTCGGATAATAGTCTTAAAGAGGGTACAGGAACTTTTAGGAAGTGGGTTTAGCCTTAATTCAGTGCGTTTTTAGTTGATATGGACACGCTATACCAGGTCTACTGAGGATACTTGAGGGAGTTAGAGAAACTTTCTTGCAGGAGTGCCTGCAGCAAAGCAAGACACCCCTTAGCTTCCTGGGTTTATTCCTTCACCGTCTCCACGTGACTGCTGCTGCAGCAAGAGTTGATGTTACAGATGCGGGGACTACGGGCACGCTTTTGTAATGAGATAAATAGAGAGTGGAGTGGGCCGAAACTCTGCTGTTTGTGTTTCCAGGGATCCTTGTCTGGAGGGGAAGGTTGGCCTGTTTCCCAGGGAGGGCACTTCCGTGGGCCAGCCCGCCTGCCCGCCCCGCCCTCCGCTGCAGTTTCTACGGATCTGGGCGCTGCCGTGAGCAGTGCCTCGGTCTCCTCCTGTCCCAACACCGCTCCTGTTAGTTCAGGCTGGTGAACCTGGTCTCAGACAGACAAACGGTTGTTTCTGTTTTACTTTGGACTGTCAAGCCTGGCTCTCCTATTTTCTGTATATTATTGTACCACTAGGAATTTGGGGGTTGGAGGTATTGAGATCACTTTAGATGCGGTAGCTTTTTGGGACTCTTTTTTTTGGGGGGGTGTGGGGGCATAGAACGTAGTTCTAGAAAGATGCCCAGGTCCTAAGGGAGGGTGTTTCCACCAGCTGACCACGTGGGTACGTCCCGCATCCAGATCGGAACAGCGAAGTTGGCCAGCGCAGGGCGAGACCCCTCTGTGTTGTGTGTGGTTGGAGGTGGCTGCTTCTGCTTGCTCACCTGCTCTCCCAGCGATGGGCATTTGGGTGGCTTCCTGTTCGGGGCCGTGGGAATAGGCCTGCCTATTAGGACACCTAATACAGGACGCCTCTGGTGTCCCTGTTCCTGTTGGCGAGGGGGTGGTTAGTGTCCTGTTAGCCCTTCCCCCAGGTCAGCGAAGCTGCTCCCGAGCCCACTCTGTCGGCAGCCCTGTCTGGAGGGACCTTTCCTTGCTCTGCAGGGTTTACACCGCAGACCCTCAGGAGGGAGGCCACCTCCTGCCTGCCTCCCTGCCTTGCCTTCTTTCCAGCTGTTTGTCCAGAAACAGTCAAGGGCCTGATGACGTTTCCGGCACTGTCTCAGACATTAGACTTTAGAGTTAGGGTGTCTATGGGCTCTTCATTCCTGGTTAGTGGAATAGCGCAGCTTTATACACGGAGTGGTGAGGGGGCAGCTCTTCAGCAGGAAATGGTTTCCTTGAAAATGCGGAGCAGCCCCCGGGGTCCCCGCGGCTCTCCCCGGCTCTCGCTTGACCTCAGTGGTCGTGGGGGCTCTCTTGGCTGAGTCCAGACTGCCCCTCCTGCCCCGGAGTCCATCTCACGCCCCTGTGCCCGCCTGTCCATGTTGAGGTCTGGAGGGAAACGCCCTCTGCAGCTCTGGGTTCAGACTGACCTGCGGTCTGAACGGTTACATATTGGCCTCATCAGTCTCTGCTGTTTGTGCCAATTATGTGGAGACACAAAAGGGAAAAAAGCTACGTGTTGCCAGCTCTCTGTTACTCTCAAGGGGTTGTTTTCTTTGTTCCTCTGACTGTGTCCTGGGAGCTGCCCTGCACTGCCCCCCACCCCCCCAAAAGGCCACACTCAACCCAGGAAGCGTGTAAGGACTCCGGGGCTGGAGAGAGAGGGGCATGTGCCTTGAGAAGTCTCCAGTGGCGGTACCAAGGCAAATATTTATTTTGAGGGATGGGGGCTGGGAGGGCTGGGCTTCCCCTCACTTTGTTCGGCAAGCGTGGGAAGCGGCCCGTGTGAGGAGTCTGGGCGGTGAGATGCTATCGCATGCGGACCGTGGGCGGGGCGCTGTCTTTTGCTTCTGGGGTGCAGGCAGATGGGTGCCCCCAGAGTGCCTCTCCCAGGGCAGTGGGAACTAGCCCAGGAGGCCACACCGGTCCGGACTGGGGTAGACAGACGGGGGCAGAGGGGTTACCGGACAGGGAGGCTGGTGGGACACGGGCAGAGAGCTGAGGCTCTCCGGGAGGGTGGGTCGTAGGAATGGACCATCCAGAACTCCATCTCCACAGCCGGCAGGGACTTGGGGAGGGCGTGTGAATGGAGAAGAGCCTCGTGAGCCCCAGAGAGCAGGCTGGGAGCGCTTTTATGTATTGGGCTGTGGGAAACTACTGATTATGGATTTCCGGTTGGACAGGGCGGGGGGTGGTGATGCTCGGGGCTCGTTGCTGTGGCTGTGGTGGTGGTGGGGGAGTGGCCGGCAGGTTCAGAACTGGGCTGCTGTGAGGGAAGGTGGGGGCCAGGGCAGGGGAGCAAGGAGGGAAACAGAGGTGCCCCCGAAGAGGCAGGTGCAGGCACGCAGGGGCCTATGACTCGCCAGGTGGAGGGAGCGAGGTCTGACCCTCGGGACGCAGGAGTGGGACGGTGTTGGGGCAGGAGGCTTCCACCTCCAGATGCCCTGCAGGGCCCGAGGGTTGGGCGGGAGGGGTGCTCAGCCACTGGGGCGGTTCCCCTGGCACCAGGATTTGGAGAGGAAGCACGCAGCCCCTGCAGGGGGGCTCCAATGGATGGTTTCGGGAGTCACCCTGCCTGTCACCCCGGCTGGGGGGCTGGCATCTGGACCTCACGGCTGTCAGTTCCCGCTCTGCAGATTCTTTGGTGGGTGTCAGAGGCACGACAACCCCTGGGGAGTGTCTCTCGCCAGGGGCTGAATTGTTTCCGGCGGGGAGGGGGCCCTGTGCGATTGAGCCTGGGCCGCGGTGGCCCCTCAGGTCCTGTTCACCCCACCGGTTAGTCTCCTGGACGGCTGTCCCCGGCCCGGAGCGCAGGTCCCGTGGCACTCCGCTGGTGCCTGTCTCCACCTCCGACTCGGCCTGTTAGGTGTGTATCTTCTCACTTGGTGGCTCGAGTCCACGTGGCAGAGGCCACGTGCTGGCAGTGCAGAGGTGAGCAGGCCGCTTGCTGTGTGAGTCAGGGCGNGGGGGAGTGGCCGGCAGGTTCAGAACTGGGCTGCTGTGAGGGAAGGTGGGGGCCAGGGCAGGGGAGCAAGGAGGGAAACAGAGGTGCCCCCGAAGAGGCAGGTGCAGGCACGCAGGGGCCTATGACTCGCCAGGTGGAGGGAGCGAGGTCTGACCCTCGGGACGCAGGAGTGGGACGGTGTTGGGGCAGGAGGCTTCCACCTCCAGATGCCCTGCAGGGCCCGAGGGTTGGGCGGGAGGGGTGCTCAGCCACTGGGGCGGTTCCCCTGGCACCAGGATTTGGAGAGGAAGCACGCAGCCCCTGCAGGGGGGCTCCAATGGATGGTTTCGGGAGTCACCCTGCCTGTCACCCCGGCTGGGGGGCTGGCATCTGGACCTCACGGCTGTCAGTTCCCCCTCTGCAGATTCTTTGGTGGGTGTCAGAGGCACGACAACCCCTGGGGAGTGTCTCTCGCCAGGGGCTGAATTGTTTCCGGCGGGGAGGGGGCCCTGTGCGATTGAGCCTGGGCCGCGGTGGCCCCTCAGGTCCTGTTCACCCCACCGGTTAGTCTCCTGGACGGCTGTCCCCGGCCCGGAGCGCAGGTCCCGTGGCACTCCGCTGGTGCCTGTCTCCACCTCCGACTCGGCCTGTTAGGTGTGTATCTTCTCACTTGGTGGCTCGAGTCCACGTGGCAGAGGCCACGTGCTGGCAGTGCAGAGGTGAGCAGGCCGCTTGCTGTGTGAGTCAGGGCGGGCGCGGGCTTCAGGCCGGGTGTGCACTGGGCTGGGAAGGCTGGACGGGGCTCCTGGGGAAGTGAAGTCGCTCAGTCGTGTCCGACTCTTTGCAATCCCCTGGACTGTAGCCCACCAGGCCCCTCTGTCTATGGGATTCTCCAGGCAAGAGTACTGGAGTGGGTTGCCATTTCCTTCTCCAGGGGATCTTCCTGACCCAGGGATTGAACACAGGTCTCCCGCACTGCAGGCAGACTCTTTACCGTCTGAACCACAAGGGAAGCGGGGAGCTCTTGGAGGAAGGCCCATTTGAGCTCCAGAAAATGGGAAGCTCATGCCACTGGGGGTGGGGTAGGGGGAGTGGTCATTGATAGGACACCTTGGTCTCTCACGTCCCAAGGAGGCTTTGGAAAACTCATCTCTGCCCAAAGAAATCTCCCTGTCTTCACACAAAAAGTTTTTTTTTTTCCCCCACTTAAAAAAATTTCAGTTTTACCCTGCTTTCTCAATTTGGACTTGCTTTTCTGATCATCTTATATTAGGGCATAAGAAAATTATGTATCTCTTTCTGCCTACTGCCTAAATCTAGAGTTTCCCCCTCAAACATCCCAAGCCCCAAGTGCTTTCGCTCAACCTGCTTGGCAGGAGAGTCTTGCAGTGGGGGGCAGTTGGGTCATGTGCTTCTAAGAGTCGTGGTGACCCTGCCTGGCCGGTGAGCGGGGTCTGGACGTGTGGGAGTGCTGCTTTTCTGAGAGTGGCTCAGAGTTCTATCTAGACTTCGACTTCAGAGCCTGTGTTTTGTTTTTTTTTCTAGACTTCGAACTTCTGCTTCTGGTGAGGTATGCAGGTTGAGGGGGGTCACACTCAGGATTTTCGGTTTCCAGATCACCTTCTTGGATATTAAAGAATCTCTGGGTGGTCTGGAACGGTGGGACCCTGCACGCACTGCTGGAGACACCCCGGCGCTGGGTGTGTAGCTCAGGGCACGGCAAGGGAGACCCCATACCTGAGTCTGCGGAGCCCTTACCCACTGGGTGGGCTGTGGGCACCCACTCTGGGTGTCTGTGTCCCGCAGCCTGGGGTCTGAGGTTTGTGTGAACAAGACGTTTGCTATTAAGAGAAATGAAAGTCATGTTTATAAGTCAGGGAGGATCTCTCTTGCTCAACGTGCTGTGTTGAAAAATTTCAAACATATGGAAGAGTTGAAAGAATGTTCAGGGTGAAGTCCTACATACCCGTCGCTTTGCTTCTCTGCTTGCGTTGTATATCTCTCCATCCAGAGCATGACCGTTCAGCTGGCATTTGTAACAAAATGCAGAGTTTTCCTAGGCTAGTTCCATGTTGGTTTGGAATCCAGAGGATTTCTGGAAGTGGCACCATCCTGATGTTGTGGTGTCAGATTCCAGGTGCGGTGCAGACCCAGCAGGGACAAGGTGCTTATTACTTGTGCATCAAATACGAAGTCCCTTGGACTGCAAGGAGATCCAGCCAGTCCACACTAAAGAAAATCAGCTGTGACTATTCTTTGGAAGGACTGATGCTGAAGCGGAAGCTCCAATACTTTGGCCACCTGATGCAAAGAGCTGACTCATTGGAAAAGACCCTGATGCTGGGAAAGATTGAAGGCAGGAGGAGAAGGGGACGACAGAGGGTGAGATGGTTGGATGGCATCACCGACTCGATGGACGTGAGTTTGAGCAAGCTCCAGGATATAGTGAAGGACAGGGAGACCTGATGTGCTGCAGTCCTAGTTGTTGCAAATATCAGACACGACTGAACGACTGAACAACAGCAACAAAATACGAAGGGTCTTCTGCTGGAGCAGCTGGCTTAACTTGTGTTTTGGAAGCATGGTTTTTGTTGTTGATCTTTTTTAAATTTATTTTTTGTTTTATTGAGGTATCGTTGATATACAGTGTTTTCATAATTTCAGGTATATAGCACAGTGGTTCATTTATGCATATGTATGTGTATATATAATCTTTTTCATATCTTTTTTCCTTATAAATTATTAGGAAATATTGAGTGTAGTTCCCTGTGCTATACAGTGGTTCCTTGTTGGTTGTCTATTTTATGTAGAGTTAATCTCTGCATAATCTCTACAATCTCTGTTGTTAATCGTGATACAGTTCAGCCTTGAACCCAAAGGGAAACTTCGAATTGAGCTCCTGTGGCCGACCACATGTGTGTTTGGGAGGGCAGCCCCTCTTTGGGCCGTGCTGGTTTTGGCTGCAGGGATGGCCTGCCATCCTCTGTGTCCAGGACTTTGGTTTTCGCAGCAGCCTGTGTGTTGCTGTGGAGCACTGGCATTTTCTTGCTGGATTGTGTTGCACCGTGAATACTTCCTGGAAGCAGAATGACGTTGTGCAGGGTCACAGCCTTGAAGGCCTTGTTATGACATCTGGGGGTGTGCAGGGGGCAGCAGGTGGAACCCCATCCGTGAGGATAACCTCCAACATCTCGTTCCCCCGACTCGGCCAGGAGAGTGAAAGCAGGTGTGGAGCTGTCCCTAATCCAGATGGCACACCAGTGTCATTGTGAGCACACGGTCAGTGCTGCAGGTATGAGTAATGCGCCTCTGTGTGTGTGTGTGTGTGTGTGTGTGTGTGTGCACGCACACGTGTGCATGGCCTGTGTGCTGGGTGTCTAGTTCAGCTCTCATCCCCTCTCCGCTTCAAGAGTTCCGGGCACATCCCAGGCTGAACTGGGAGCTGAATGGCCCCGTGGTTCCTGACTTAGCAGTGTTAATTACAGTGTTAATTACAGAACCTGATTAGGCCCCCGAGTGAGTTCCCATTCCCCAGACTGGGCCCACGTGGGGCGTGTCTTCTGGGCTGTCCTTGAGCCAGCGATGACCTCACAGAGGGCCAGCCGTCCCAGCCTCCTCCTCCTCCTCCTTGTCTGACCCCCTGCAGCTCTCTCCACATCCTGCCCAGAGCTGGCCTGTGACTACGCGGCCTTTCCAGGAATTGAGTCAGCATATTCTGTCCCTGTATCGTCTCAGCATCTCTCCCCCACCTCCTTTTTTTTTTTTTTTCCTTTTTGGGATGTGCTGTGAGGCTTGTGGTGGGATCACAGTTCCTTGACCAGGGACGGGTCTCAGGGCCTTGATAGTGAGAGCACGGAGTCCTAACCTCTGGACCCCCAGGGAATTCCCTCTCGCCGTCTTCCCCACGGCCGCTGTCTGCACAGCATGGACTGACTCCAGAATGCCCCCAGGTTGGACCGGCCGGTCAGACTTTGTTCTCCCCTGACTTGGGCTTTTAGGCCGTCTTAGCCCACCGCCCTGTCTTTGCTTCCAAACCAGACTTCCATGTGCTGAGCCTGTGGGGNTCTTCCCCACGGCCGCTGTCTGCACAGCATGGACTGACTCCAGAATGCCCCCAGGTTGGACCGGCCGGTCAGACTTTGTTCTCCCCTGACTTGGGCTTTTAGGCCGTCTTAGCCCACCGCCCTGTCTTTGCTTCCAAACCAGACTTCCACGTGCTGAGCCTGTGGGATCTCAAATACCCAGCCAGAGCCCTGGCTTTTAATCTCCACTTTGTCAGCCTCAACTTTTCAAAGTCCAGGCAGGCTTTTTAGGGAGGGGAACTCACTGCAGGATGAACCTGAGTGGTCACCTGTTCACTTGTTGCTTGTCTGGGTGGGGATGACCTTCCACACCCCCTGAGTGTCCACCCTTTCCTCCCCCTTCTCATCTCACTTGCTCACAGGGACCGCCTCTCCCTGCAAAGTGGGAGAAAGCTTAATAGTCCATCATGTCACCGGCTGACGGGGTGGGGGTCCTCTTGGTCTAACAGTTTAGGTTAAAAAGAAGGCCCAGTCTCCCTCGCACATTTTCACGGTGGAAGGAGATTTCAGGTGTCCTGCTTGTCCATGTCAACAACAGGCTACCAGAATTCTCCTTATGGCGTGGCTCCCTCTACATGTTAAAAAGCCACTTGTAGGGGCTCCCCTGGTGGCTCGGTGGTAAAGAATCCACCTGCCAATGCAGGAGAGCTGGATTCGATCCCTGGTCCAGGAAGATCCCGCGTGCCCTGGAGCACCCACGCCCGTGTGCGGCAGCCGCTAAGCCTGTGCTCTAGGGCCTGGGAGACACAGTTAGAGGGTAGCCTCCACTTAACGCAGCTGGAGAAGGCCTGCGCGCAGCAACACAGACCCAGTGCAACCAGAAGCAAGCACATAGATAAAATTATCTGTCAAGAAAAATGCCACTTGTTTGTGTGACCTTACCTTAAGCCCCAGGGACCTGGGGAGGTCACCCCACTTGCCCTTGTAGCCGAGCTCCCTGTTGGTCCCCCCTCCCCTTCTCCCGGGATGTCTCTCTCATAGAAACGTAATGCGATTTATGATTACATTTGTGAGTGGTGTTTGTGTGGGTGTGTTAGGGTGTCTTTTCCCGAGAGGACAGGGGCACGTGGTCTAGTTCTGTTTTCTTCCCAGAGTCACCCCTGGCAGCCTTGGCGATCGCTGGTTAAACACAAGGACTGCCTAAATTGGCATTTGTGTCTTGAANATTTGTGAGTGGTGTTTGTGTGGGTGTGTTAGAGTGTCTTTTCCTGAGAGGACAGGAGCACGTGGTCTAGTTCTGTTTTCTTCCCAGAGTCACCCCGGCAGCCTTGACGATCGCTGGTTAAACACAAGGACTGCCTAAATTGGCATTCGTGTCTTGAGGCCTTGGGACAGGACTTTCCAGACTGCTGTGACCACACGTTGATTCTTCAGCAACCGCTGCCTGGGAATCCTGTAGGAAGATACTGTGTACAAGCCAATTGCAGCAAACTTTTCCAGAAACTCGTGTCTGGAAGATCCATTTTCCATGGTTACTGTTACATTGGCTGTTGTTACGTAACTCCTTTTAGATTCAGTTACCGGGATTTTTTTTTTAAGCCTGGGTTCCAGTATTGGGGAAAAAAAACAAAAAACAACCTATGGCTTGAAGAGTGATGACTTTGAGATCGCCTTTTTGGAGCTTTCCGGAAATGAAACTTTTCATCAGAAACTTAAGTTTGACTGTGAGTTTCTCTCTAGGCTTAAAGACATCTTGTTGCCGGGACCGTTCTTGGTAGGAGCCAGGAGGAGCTGCATCCACGCGAGCGGGGTCCCCGAGACTCGAAGCCCCTCGAAGGCCCAGGGCCTCCTCGGGTTTTCTGTGACCGAAGCCCACGTGGTTCTCTTTCTGCCGCTCTCACTGTGCAGAGAGGGGCAGGAAACGGGGCTGGCGGCCGGCCTGGGCGCAGTGGATAGAGACCCCCACCAACCCCGGCCATCAGCTTGCTTTGTCTCCTCGCTCTTTGCTCTGTGTGTTACAATCCCTGCTGTTTTGGTTCCGGCCCTTCCTCTGAGTTTGGAAGGGAGCAGCGTCCTGCTGAGTCTTCTCCTAAAGCGCCCCCTCCCCGGGCAGCCAGGCCACACTTGTGCTGGGCTAACCCCTTTGGAGCCGAGCCCTTCCCCAGAACTTCCTGCTCTTCCGTCGGGGGACCATTTGTGATCACGCGTGGTCCTCTCTGGACCCGGCTCCTGTGCCTGGAAAGCCTCCACGGGCGGGGAGGGGGGAAGGCAGCTGTCTGGGATCTGTCACTTGGGTGGTGGACGGCCAGGCTCACACCCAGGCCAGCTGGCCTGGAGTCCGCACCCCTCCACCCCCACCTCACCCTGCCCCAGCGGCTCCGTTTCAGACTCTAGTTATGGATTAGTTTCGGGGAGACAGAGGACATCAGCAGGCACTTAAAAATGCCCTGCACAGTGAGGACGCTCGGGAGAAGCCGGCCTGGGGGTGGTGGATGCTCAGCGGGTGTCCATGTGGAGGGGTCTGGCTCAGCCCGTGGGCTGGGGCATAGCTCTGCTCCGGTGTGGCTTTGCCTTGTAAGGGACACCATTGCCCGGACGCCTCCTTGACAGCCGTGCCTGCTCTGGATTCCAGAAATTTCTATGAAACATTCATGAGCACCCTCCTGGCTTCTCCTCTTTCCCTTCCTTAATAAAATCCATCCTAGCACCAGCTGTTTATTGCGTGGGGCCCCCCCCCACCCCCATTGAGGACTTAACATGCAGTGTGTCCTTTAGGATAGAGATGGTCCAAACCCCCATTTATAGGCCAGGAGCCTGAGGCCTGGGGTTTAAAGCTTTGCCCCAAATCCATCCACACCTAAAGGTGGCTGAGTCCAGATTTGAACTTGGGACTCATATACTAACATGACCTGCTCCTTCCTCTTACGATTTTTTTGTTAAAAAAGTTTTTTTAAACTAATTAAGGTTGTGCCAGGTCTTATTTGCAGCACACGGAATCTTTAGCGCAACACCAAACTCTTAGTTGCGGCCCGTGGGATCTAGTTCTCTGACCAGGGATTGAGCCCTGGCCCCCTGCATTGANGATGCCCTGCAGGGCCCGAGGGTTGGGCGGGAGGGGTGCTCAGCCACTGGGGCGGTTCCCCTGGCACCAGGATTTGGAGAGGAAGCACGCAGCCCCTGCAGGGGGGCTCCAATGGATGGTTTCGGGAGTCACCCTGCCTGTCACCCCGGCTGGGGGGCTGGCATCTGGACCTCACGGCTGTCAGTTCCCGCTCTGCAGATTCTTTGGTGGGTGTCAGAGGCACGACAACCCCTGGGGAGTGTCTCTCGCCAGGGGCTGAATTGTTTCCGGTGGGGAGGGGGCCCTGTGCGATTGAGCCTGGGCCGCGGTGGCCCCTCAGGTCCTGTTCACCCCGCCGGTTAGTCTCCTGGACGGCTGTCCCCGGCCCGGAGCGCAGGTCCCATGGCACTCCGCTGGTGCCTGTCTCCACCTCCGACTCGGCCTGTTAGGTGTGTATCTTCTCACTTGGTGGCTCGAGTCCACAGACGGGCAGAGGCCATGTGCTGGCAGTGCAGAGCTGAGCAGGCCGCTTGCTGTGTGAGTCAGGGCGGGCGCGGGCTTCAGGCCGGGTGTGCACTGGGCTGGGAAGGCTGGACGGGGCTCCTGGGGAAGTGAAGTCGCTCAGTCGTGTCCGACTCTTTGCAATCCCCTGGACTGTAGCCCACCAGGCCCCTCTGTCTATGGGATTCTCCAGGCAAGAGTACTGGAGTGGGTTGCCATTTCCTTCTCCAGGGGATCTTCCTGACCCAGGGATTGAACACAGGTCTCCCGCACTGCAGGCAGACTCTTTACCGTCTGAACCACAAGGGAAGCGGGGAGCTCTTGGAGGAAGGCCCATTTGAGCTCCAGAAAATGGGAAGCTCATGCCACTGGGGGTGGGGTAGGGGGAGTGGTCATTGATAGGACACCTTGGTCTCTCACGTCCCAAGGAGGCTTTGGAAAACTCATCTCTGCCCAAAGAAATCTCCCTGTCTTCACACAAAAAGTTTTTTTTTTTTTCCCCACTTAAAAAAATTTCAGTTTTACCCTGCTTTCTCAATTTGGACTTGCTTTTCTGATCATCTTATATTGGGGCATAAGAAAATTATGTATCTCTTTCTGCCTACTGCCTAAATCTAGAGTTTCCCCCTCAAACATCCCAGGCCCCAAGTGCTTTCGCTCAACCTGCTTGGCAGGAGAGTCTTGCAGTGGGGGGCAGTTGGGTCATGTGCTTCTAAGAGTCGTGGTGACCCTGCCTGGCCGGTGAGCGGGGTCTGGACGTGTGGGAGTGCTGCTTTTCTGAGAGTGGCTCAGAGTTCTAGACTTCGACTTCAGAGCCTGGGTGTTTTTTTTTCCTAGACTTCGAACTTCTGCTTCTGGTGAAGTATGCAGGTTGAGGGGGGTCACACTCAGGATTTTCGGTTTCCAGATCACCTTCTTGGATATTAAAGAATCTCTGGGTGGTCTGGAATGGTGGGACCCTACACGCACTGCTGGAGACACCCCGGCGCTGGGTGTAGCTCAGGGCATGGCAAGGGAGACCCTACACCTGAGTCTGTGGAGCCCTTACCCACTGGGTGGGCTGTGGGCACCCCCTCTGGGTGTCTGTGTCCCACAGCCTGGGGTCTGAGATTTGTGTCAATAAGACGTTTGCTATTAAGAGAGATGAAAGTCGTGTTTACAAGTCAGGGAGGATCTCTCTCAACGTATTGTGTTGAAAAATTTCAAACATATGGAAGAGTTGAAAGAATGTTCAGGGTGAAGTCCTACATACCCATCGCTTTGCTTCTCTGCTTGCGTTGTATATCTCTCCATCCAGAGCATGACCGTTCAGCTGGCATTTGTAATAAATAGAATGCAGAGCTTTCCTAGGCTAGTTCTACGGTGGTTTGGAATCCAGAGGATTTCTGGAAGTGGCACCATCCTGATGTTGTGGTGTCAGATTCCAGGTGCGGTGCAGACCCAGCAGGGACAAGGTGCTTATTATTTGTGCATCAAATACGAAGTCCCTAGGACTACAAGGAGATCCAGCCAGTCCACCCTAAAGAAAATCAGCCGTGACTATTCTTTGGAAGGACTGATGCTGAAGCTGAAGCTCCAATACTTTGGCCACCTGATGCAAAGAGCTGACTCATTGGAAAAGACCCTCATGCTGGGAAAGATTGAAGGCAGGAGGAGAAGGGGACGACAGAGGGTGAGATGGTTGGATGGCATCACCGACTTGATGGACGTGAGTTTGAGCAAGCTCCAGGGTATAGTGAAGGACAGGGAGACCTGATGTGCTGCAGTCCTAGTTGTTGCAAATATCAGACACGACTGAGCGACTGAACAACAGTAACGAAATACGAAGGGTCTTCTGCTGGAGCAACTGGCTTAACTTGTGTTTTGGAAGCATGGTTTTTATTGTTGATCTTTTTTAATTTTAATTTATTTTTTGTTTTATTGAAGTATCGTTGATATACAGTGTTGTCATAATTTCAGGTATATAGTACAGTGGTTCATTTATGCATATGTATGTGTATATATAATCTTTTTCATATCTTTTTTCCTTATAAATTATTAGAAATATTGAGTGTAGTTCCCTGTGCTATACAGTGATTCCTTGTTGGTTGTCTATTTTATGTAGAGTTAATCTCTGCATAATCTCTACAATCTCTGTTGTTAATCGTGATACAGTTCAGCCTTGAACCCAAAGGGAAACTTCGAATTGAGCTCCTGTGGCCGACCACATGTGTGTTTGGGAGGGCAGCCCCTCTTTGGGCTGTGCTGGTTTTGGCTGCAGGGATGGCCTGCCATCCTCTGTGTCCAGGACTTTGGTTTTCGCAGCAGCCTGTGTGTTGCTGTGGAGCACAGGCATTTTCTTGCTGGATCGTGTTGCACACTGATCACTTCCTGGAAGCAGAATGACGTTGTGCAGGATCACAGCCTTGAAGGCCTCGTTGTGACATCTGGGGGTGTGCAGGGGGCAGCAGGTGGAACCCCATCCGTGAGGATAACCTCCAACATCTCGTTCCCCTGACTCGGCCAGGAGAGTGAAAGCAGGTGTGGAGCTGTCCCTAATCCAGATGGCACACCAGTGTCATTGTGAGCACACGGTCAGTGCTGCAGGTGTGAGTAATGCGCCTCCGTGTGTGTGTACGTGTGCACGTGTGCATGGCCTGTGTGCTGGGTGTCTAGTTCAGCTCCCATCCCCTCTCCGCTTCAAGAGTTCCGGGCACGTCCCAGGCTGAACTGGGAGCTGAATGGCCCCGTGGTTCCTGACTTAGCAGTGTTAATTACAGAACCTGATTAGGCCCCCAAGTTCCCGTTCCCCAGACTAGGCCCACGTGGGGCGTGTCTTCTGGGCTGTCCTTGAGCCAGCGATGACCTCACAGAGGGCCAGCCGTCCCAGCCTCCTCTTCCTCCTCCTCGTCTGACCCCCTGCAGCTCTCTCCACATCCTGCCCAGAGCTGGCCAGTGACCACGCGGCCTTTCCAGGAATTGAGTCAGCATATTCTGTCCCTGTATCGTCTCAGCATCTCTCCCCCACCTCCTTTTTTTTTTTCCTTTTTGGGACGTGCTGTGAGGCTTGTGGTGGGATCACAGTTCCTTGACCAGGGACGGGTCTCAGGGCCTCGATACTGAGAGCACGGAGTCCTAATCTCTGGAGCCCCAGGGAAGTCCGTCTCGCTGTCTTCCCCACCCCCATGGCCGCTGTCTGCACAGCGCGGACTGACTCCAGAATGCCCCCAGGTTGGACCGGCCGGTCAGACTTTGTTCTCCCCTGACTTGGGCTTTCAGGCCGTCTTAGCCCACCGCCCTGTCTTTGCTTCCAAACCAGACTTCCACGTGCTGAGCCTGTGGGATCTCAAATACCCAGCCAGAGCCCTGGCTTTTAATCTCCACTTTGTCAGCCTCAACTTTTCAAAGTCCAGGCAGGCTTTTTAGGGAGGGGAACTCACTGCAGGATGAACCTGAGTGGTCACCTGTTCACTTGTTGCTCGTCTGGGTGGGGATGACCTTCCACACCCCGAGTGTCCACCCTTTCCTCCCCCTTCTCATCTCACTTGCTCACGGGGACCGCCTCTCCCTGCAAAGTGGGAGAAAGCTTAATAGTCCATCATGTCACCTGCTGACGGGGTGGGGGTCCTCTTGGTCTGACAGTTTAAGTTAAAAAGAAGGCCCAGTCTCCCTCGCACACTTTAACGGTGGAAGGAGATTTCAGGTGTCCTGCTTGTCCATGTCAACAACAGGCTACCAGAATTATCCTTATGGCGTGGCTCCCTCTACATGTTAAAAAGCCACTTGTAGGGGCTTCCCTGGTGGCTTGGTGGTAAAGAATCCACCTGCCAATGCAGGAGAGCTGGATTCGATCCCTGGTCCAGGAAGATCCCGCGTGCCCTGGAGCACCCACGCCCGTGTGCGACAGCTGCTAAGCCTGTGCTCTAGGGCCTGGGAGACACAATTAGAGGGTAGCCTCCACTTAACGCAGCTGGAGAAGGCCTGCGCGCAGCAACACAGACCCAGTGCAACCAGAAGCAAGCACATAGATAAAATTACCTGTCAAGAAAAATGCCACTTGTTTGTGTGCCCTTACCTTAAGCCCCAGGGACCTGGGGAGGTCACCCCACTCGCCCTTGTAGCCGAGCTCCCTGTTGGTCCCCCCTCCCCTTCTCCGGGATGTCTCTCCCATAGAAACGTAATGCAATTTATGATTACATTTGTGAGTGGTGTTTGTGTGGGTGTGTTAGAGTGTCTTTTCCTGAGAGGACAGGAGCACGTGGTCTAGTTCTGTTTTCTTCCCAGAGTCACCCCGGCAGCCTTGACGATCGCTGGTTAAACACAAGGACTGCCTAAATTGGCATTCGTGTCTTGAGGCCTTGGGACAGGACTTTCCAGACTGCTGTGACCACACGTTGATTCTTCAGCAACCGCTGCCTGGGAATCCTGTAGGAAGATACTGTGTACAAGCCAATTGCAGCAAACTTTTCCAGAAACTCGTGTCTGGAAGATCCATTTTCCATGGTTACTGTTACATTGGCTGTTGTTACGTAACTCCTTTTAGATTCAGTTACCGGGATTTTTTTTTTAAGCCTGGGTTCCAGTATTGGGGGAAAAAAACAAAAAACAACCTATGGCTTGAAGAGTGATGACTTTGAGATTGCCTTTTTGGAGCTTTCCGGAAATGAAACTTTTCATCAGAAACTTAAGTTTGACTGTGAGTTTCTCTCTAGGCTTAAAGGCATCTTGTTGCCGGGACCGTTCTTGGTAGGAGCCAGGAGGAGCTGCGTCCACGCGAGCGGGGTCCCCGAGACTCGAAGCCCCTCGAAGGCCCAGGGCCTCCTCGGGTTTTCTGTGACCGAAGCCCACGTGGTCCTCTTTCTGCCGCTCTCACTGTGCAGAGAGGGGCAGGAAACGGGGCTGGCGGCCGGCCTGGGCGCAGTGGATAGAGACCCCCACCAGCCCCGGCCATCAGCTTGCTTTGTCTCCTCGCTCTTTGCTCTGTGTGTTACAATCCCTGCTGTTTTGGTTCCGGCCCTTCCTCTGAGTTTGGAAGGGAGCAGCGTCCTGCTGAGTCTTCTCCTAAAGCGCCCCCTCCCCGGGCAGCCAGGCCACACTTGTGCTGGGCTAACCCCTTTGGAGCCGAGCCCTTCCCCAGAACTTCCTGCTCTTCCGTCGGGGGACCATTTGTGATCACGCGTGGTCCTCTCTGGACCCGGCTCCTGTGCCTGGAAAGCCTCCACGGGCGGGGAGGGGGGAAGGCAGCTGTCTGGGATCTGTCACTTGGGTGGTGGACGGCCAGGCTCACACCCAGGCCAGCTGGCCTGGAGTCCGCACCCCTCCACCCCCACCTCACCCTGCCCCAGCGGCTCCGTTTCAGACTCTAGTTATGGATTAGTTTCGGGGAGACAGAGGACATCAGCAGGTACTTAAAAATGCCCTGCACAGTGAGGACGCTCGGGAGAAGCCGGCCTGGGGGTGGTGGATGCTCAGCGGGTGTCCATGTGGAGGGGTCTGGCTCAGCCCGTGGGCTGGGGCATAGCTCTGCTCCGGTGTGGCTTTGCCTTGTAAGGGACACCATTGCCCGGACGCCTCCTTGACAGCCGTGCCTGCTCTGGATTCCAGAAATTTCTATGAAACATTCATGAGCACCCTCCTGGCTTCTCCTCTTTCCCTTCCTTAATAAAATCCATCCTAGCACCAGCTGTTTATTGCGTGGGGACCCCCCCCACCCCCATTGAGGACTTAACATGCAGTGTGTCCTTTAGGATAGAGATGGTCCAAACCCCCATTTATAGGCCAGGAGCCTGAGGCCTGGGGTTTAAAGCTTTGCCCCAAATCCATCCACACCTAAAGGTGGCTGAGTCCAAATTTGAACTTGGGACTCATATACTAACATGACCTGCTCCTTCCTCTTACGATTTTTTT
>SJYH01000982.1:2634912-2649037 GCA_006408735.1 Sylvicapra grimmia | reverse complement strand
AAGCGGGCATTTCAGGATGCAGTGTTTAGGTGTTTTCATGTGCATTTCAGATGGTCTTTGCCTCCACTCACATCTTAGAACAGAGGCTCTTCCAGTGTTTAGAGCCTCCCACCCTGCTTTTAATATCTGGTAGTAAAACTTAGACCATCTTTACCCAATTGCATGGGTTATCACCCTTTCAAGTGAACGGATGTTTCAGAATTAGCCTCAGATTGTTGGGTACTGAAGTTGCTTCTGAGTTTTTGCTGTTCTAAACAATGTAATAAAGGACGTTTTCTTAATAACAGCACTGAGCATTTATTTCTTTGTGATGTCCTCTTGGATGGGTAATTGTTGTATCAAAGTGGTTTTTTCTTTAATGAAAATAATGTTGCACTGATTCCAGAAAGGATACCTTTGTACCAATGTATCCTCTGACAAGGAGAATGGACCCTCCCTTCCCTACCCCCACGTCCGGGCAACACACTCTAGAGGGAAGGGGTGGAAAGCGGGGGCCTTTGCCAGCCCAGTGGCTGGACCGAGACTGTCCTTTCGCCCCGCAGGCCCCAGGGACAGACGGCCACCTCCACACACAGGTCATTCCACTGGTGTTTTGTGATTTCTTCGGCTTCATAAAGAATCTGCCCATGCAAGAGACCTAAGAGACCCGGGTTTGATCCCTGGGTCAGGAAGAGCCTCTGGAGGAGAAGATGACAACCTGCTCTGGTATTCTTGCCTAGAAAATTCCGTGGACAGAGGAGCCTGGTGGGCTACAGTCCATGGGCAGCAAAGAGGTGGACATGACTGAGCGTGCACTCAGTTAACCATGGATATCATAATTATATCCCTAATTAATTGTGGATATCATGCAATAATGGTACTGATTACCGACTTCTCCTTTTAGATCTGGAACTTGAGAGTGGGATGGGGAAGCGAAGCAGCTGGGATTGCCGGCGGAGACTTGGTTGAGACTGCCCTTGCCGTGTAGCTGGCGACCGCTGTCGTCTTCCGCCAGCTTGCTCCTCACAGGGGCTTTAGGAGCACGCGCCTCTCCACCCTTTGAGAGCTTCGGGGTGTGCAGGCCCCTTGTGTGAGATGAATAGTTTCGATCGCTGTTTGTCTCTCGGTTACTTGCTTGTCCTCCTGTGCCTTTTCCTCGTCTCTTCTCGCCGGCCGCGCCGATGGTTTCCAAGCCCCCTTGCTCGGGAATCTGACTCGGTGTGGGGAGTGGCTCCAAGCCCCGCCTTTGGGGCCTGGTAAGGTTTCTAGCCGGGTTGTGAGAAAGCCCCTCTGTTGCCGTGTCATAGTTAGAACACTGGTCCTTTTATGTCGTGGGAAGCAATTGTTTTAAGTCCTCTCCGGGGACCTCGTATTTCTGTACCATATGCTGGAGCTGGCTCTGTGCTGGTGGTTGTAATAGCTGCAATTTAGTGGGCATCTACTGTGTGCCAAGAATTTTATGTACATTGGCTGCCTATTATAATGATCTATAAAATTCCTGCTATCGTGGCAGGTAAGGATTAAGAAACTCAGAGAAGACTCATGTCACGTCAGGTTCTACAGATGACCGATGGAGAAACCAGGCTTGGTATCTGGGTGTGCCTGACCCCAGAGCCCACGGGGTCCACTGCATATGGTACCCGTGGGGCCCAGGGCAGAGATGGCACAGCCAGCATCCCACTCGGCAGCTCCGGGCAGTGGGCGCCTTATTTTTGAGAGCTCGGGTTGAGCCCTTGTGTCCGAGGGCTGGAAGGGAATGATGACCCTCCGCATTCAGCTTGTTCCCATTATTGTGCTAACCCGTTTCCACCTGGGATCCCCTGTGTGAGGCACTCACGTTTCTCTGTGTCCAGTCATTTATCACTTCTCTCTAAAGTGGGCAGAGCCGGAAGCCTTGAAGTTTGTGTCAGAGAAAGAATGTGAGCTGTAAAGTACCTCTGACATAAATCTCACTGAAGTACTACCAGGGCTTCCCTAGTGGCTCAGACGGGAAAGAATCTTCCTGCAGTGCAGGAGACACAGGTTCAGTCCCTGGGTTGGAAAGATCCCCTGGAGAAGGAAGTGGCAACCCTCTCCAGTATTCTTGCCTGGGGAATTCCACGGACAGGGGGGAGTGGTAAACTACAGTCCAGGGGGTCACAAAGAGTTGGATATGAAGTGCTACTGGAGGGGGTGTCCAGAAAATGCAGGTCCATCTAGAAGACACGGTAGCATCTGAAAGATGCAGTTGTGGGCCAAATTGCTGCCAGGTTACCGAGCTGTCTGCAGTGAGTGTGGCCGGTTCTCAGAGTTGGTCTATCAGTCTTCATGACTGAGGTCTTCTGCAAAGTTACGTTGCGCTTTACTGCATGGAGCGAGTCGCTGCCAGGACTCTGACGGGGCCCCTCGTGATCTTGGTATTAGTTTCCTGGTGCTGCAGTGACAAGTCACCCCTAACTTAATGACTTGACAACACAGGTTTATCCCCTTACAGTTCTGGAAGTCGGAAGTCCCAAATTAAGGTGTCGGCAGGCTGTGCCCCAGCTGAAGGATCTAGAGGAGAATTCGTTCCCTGGCCTTCTCCAGCTCCTCCAGGCTACCTGCAGTGCTTGGCTCCTGGCTCCTCCCTCCATCCTGGAAGCCAGCCATGTAAAAACCTTCAGATCGCTCTCTGACCCCCGCTTCCGTCCTCACGTCACCTCTTCTCTCCCTTTTCTGAATCCTCAGCACCCTCACGGTCACTTTGGGCCCATCTGAGTAATCCAGAACAATCCCCTGCCGTACGATTCTTAATCACGCCTGCAGAGTGGCTCTGGCCCTGTCGGGTGACAGTCTCGGGATGTGGGCGTCTCTGGGGGCTGGGGGCCTTTTTCTACCCCCCACAGCCCCTGCTCTGTTTCCCACCAGGGTCGGCGTCCCTGCAGGTGATTCTTCTCCTGTTGTGCAGACTGGGCATCGCCGGACTCAGCCCCCCTGGGGCTCTGCTGTTCACACAGGCTGGGCAGGGGCACCGCTGAGTGTCAGGCTTCCTGGCTCTCTCTGCCAGCTTCCACTGCAGCTTTGGAGGCAGGGTTAGAAAACAAGCGTTCAGGGCAGCCGTGAGGACCTGTGAGCACGTGGGGGCCGCACAGCGTGAACGAGGCTGGTTTTGGAACCCGATCTTGTCGTCGTTGTCCAGACTGAAGCCTCTGATCTGCGCTGACTGGGGGCTCCCCTTTTTGTTGGGGCGACGGTGTGTGTCTTGCAGGGGCCTCGCCCCCCAGCTCCTCAGTGTGAAGAGACCCTCTTGTGAGCCCCTCCCCTGGTCCCTAGGGGCCAGGACTCTGGACCTGCTCCCGGCCCCTCCCCCACTCCTGCAGCAACATCTCCTATCCTTTCGGCCTCACCCCCGGGGGCTGTGTGTCTTATCTCCTGGATGGCTTCTCTTCCAAGTCCTGTCGCTTGTGACTCGTCCTCTCCGCTTGGCCACTTTCTGCTCTGAGATGCATAATAACTCCTGCGCGTGTCCTCCTGGGTGGGACAGGGTTAGAGACCTTGGTTCCAGCAGGGGAGACCTAGGTCCTCTGCCCACCTTTGCCTCTAGGTAAGGTACGCAGGAGCCCTGACCCTGGGACGTGGTACCTTGGTTACATTGTTCACCTGGCGGAAGCTTGCCTGGGTTTTAGACTTTTCAACAGGAAGAGGGGAAAACGGAAAAGACAGAGTTGATCACCAAGAAGAGAATTCACGTGAATGGACCAACCCCTTTTCTGATTGTTGACGTGTTACACGCTCAGTGTAGAAAATGGGGAAATGATAAAGGAGAAAAACGGCCCATGACCCCTCCATGTGGAGGCGGCTGCCGTTACTCTGGGGACGTTTCCCTTTTCCCCACTTTGGGGTTTTACAGGGGTTGGTATGTGTCGCCTGCACGGTGGCGTGTCCAGGAATCTTTGTTACGATGACGTTTTGCCGTGTCCTCGCCTTTTCTAAAACAATCTTTTTCATGGCTGCGTGATATGTATGTACATGGAATTGGAATTGACTCACTCCAAAGTTCATCCCAGAGAGCTGGGTTTGATCCCTGGTTTGGGAAGATCCCCTGGAGAAGGGAATGGCAACCCACTCCAGTGTTCTTGCCTGAAGAATCCCATGGACAGAGGAGAGCCTGGTAGGCTACAGCCTGTGGGGTCGCAAAGAGTCAGACACAACTGAGCGACTTTCACTCACTCACTCACTCACTCACTCATCCCAAAGTAGCTTAAAAAAAAGTTTTGAGTGTGTTAAGTGAAAAATGACAACAATTAATATTTTAGATCAGGTAAAGAGAAACCCCAGAGCCCCTGCCTCTGTTTGCCTGCTTGTCTGCAGGGTCCAGGCTGCTCCCTGCTGGCCCTGGTGGGTGGACAGGGAACCGCGGTCCTCAGCGGGGCGTGTGGACGGCGGGCTCTGCCTGCCGCTCGGGGCTGTTCTGCTAGTTCCTTGCTGCAGTTTGGTCATTGGTGCTGCAGGTGGGTCATGGCGGAAATGGAGGCGGGGGTGGGGGTGGGAAGCATCTCTGGCTACTGATTTCAGAAAGGAGAACAAAACCGAACAAAAAATATTTGTGAGGCACCCGTGTAGTGAGAATGAAGGGAGATACAGATGAGCAGTGAGTGAGCAGCAGAGGCGGGACTTCCCTGGCGGTCCAGGAGCCAGGAGTCTGCGCTCCCAGTGCAGAGGGTCCAGGTTTGATCCCCGGTCAGGGAACTGGATTCTGCATGCCGCAACTAAAGATCCTGTATGTGGCAACTAAGACCTGGGTGCAGCCACATAAAGAAATACACATGAAAAAAGTGAGCATCAGGCGAATGGAGCGCAGCCTTACTTTGGATGTCTTTGCTTTGAAAGACTTGTTTTTCAATCTGGTAATAGTCGTTAAATATTGGAACTGGTCAAGCTCATTAAAAACTACCGTCAAGTCGCACGCTGAGGAGAGAGGTTTTGCTTCTCTTCCTCTTAGAGCTAATGAAGATCCAAAAGTTTGTGGCAGGCAGGGGACCAGGCGGATTTTGATAGGAAATTATGTAGGAGAGCGTCAGGCCTGTGTTTTTCTGGGTCCGCCGCGTGGAGAGTGGTCTCTGGGATGTGTGCGCACCCACTCCTCACCAGTTTACTCTGCAGTGATTGCCATTGTGTGGAGGCACGTGGGTGACTGGAAACGGGGTGGCAGTTTGTGCTGACGATCACGTCAAAGGTTCTACTTGGAATGCTGAGCAGAAGGACGCTCTGGCTGAGCTGAAACACACGGCAAGCATCCTACTCCAGTTGTTAAAAATCATCAGGCAGGCTTTGGTATATTTTTTGGGTCTTTGTTCTTTTGTCTTTTGCTTGAAAGAGAAGCTCAGAGGATGGCCCTGGGAGGCCGGCCCGGAGGCCGCTGTGGGACTTTCTCACGTGTGGGAACTGATCTGCCCCAATGATTCCTCCTCTCCCCTTTTTTAAAAAAATTTAAAAAAAAAAAAAAAAATTTTTTTTTTAGGTGTCTTATTGATTTTTGGCTGCACTGGGTCTCCGCCGCTGCACATGGGCTTCCTCCGGTTGTGGTGTGTGGTCTTCTCATCCCAGTGGCTTCTCTGGTTGCCGAGAGTGGTCTCTAGGGCGGGGGCCTTCTGTAGTTGCAGTGTGGACTCTAGGGCACAGGCTCCCCGTGGTTGTGGCGCACGGGCTTAGTTGCTCCAAGATATGTAGTCAAGGAGAAGCTTATTGATACACGCATGAAAGTGAAAGCTAGTCACTCAGTCATGTCTGTTTGGGACCCAATGGACTATATAGCCCGCTAGACTCCTCTGTCCATGGGATTCTCCAGGCAAGAATACAGGAGTGGGTTGCCATCCCCTTCTCCAGGGGATCTTCCCGACCAGGGATTGAATTCCAGTCTCCTGCATTGCAAGCGGATTCTTTACCATCTGAGCCACCAGGGAAGCCCAAGAATACTGCAGCAGGTAGCCTAACCCTCCTCCAGGGGATCTTCCCAACCCAGGGATCAAACCCTCGTCTCCTGCATTGCAGGCAGATTCTTGACCCTTCTGAGCCACCGGGGGAGCCACATATCCACGTGTGAATTATGTTGTTCAGTTTGATTGTAGCACACGCCCTCTGCAGATGGCCTGCTTAAACCCCGGGGGTGTGCTCTGCCTCCCTTTCCTGATCTCGGGACACCAGGGACGGTGGTGTTACCTCCTTTGAGCAGTGTCCGTCCGGAAGTTCAAGTACAGTGACTGCGGACGCGTGTTCACCGCAGCCCCCTGCGCAGATCAGCCCACGCCCCGGAACAGCGGCAGGCTCCTCTCTCTTTCTCAGATGGCCAACACTGTGTTTTTAAACCTCATCCTGCCCTGTGTGGGGCTCCTCTGATGAGTGCTCAGCCATAGTATTGACCTCTCTTACAAAATGGTGCCATGGAGCCCAGGCAAGTGACGGCCGGGGGCCACGGCCAGCCTGCCGGGGCAGCTAGGAGGATGCTCACCCCGCTGCAGGGAGCTCCTGCCCGCTTCCCCATCCTCCTGAGCTAGAATTCAGGAGATCAGCCATCCGTTTGAGCAGCTTTCCGCAGCCAAGAGTTTTCTGGGGGAGCCGAGGTGCTGGCAGGGAGCTGGGGAAGGTCTGGCACCTCCAGCGCTGCCCTGACGGTCCCTGCACACGCTGGGCCCTGGCTGAGCTGAGTGCAAGAAAGGAGGACTGTGTGTGCGGAGCCAAGATCGCTGAAGAGGCCCTGGGGGTCGCTGGTGCCGACCCTCATTATGTCCTCGCTGCAGAAGAAATGAGAACGTGACCGCCCCTTTCCCCGCGGGATGAATAGATCTCAGAATAGCATCCTGGTCACGGAGATGCCACTTGAAACAGCCATCTCTCCGCTTTATCCTCCTCTCTCTCTCTTCTGCGCAGCGGGTAGGAGGTAGGTCGTGGTGAAACGTGTCCTCAAAGACCCTGAGCTGGGGCCGCCGGGCTGTGGGGTGCTCACTGACTCAGTGCCGCGGTGCTTTCGTGAGTCCAGTTCTTCCAGGCCAGCCGCTTGCATTTCGGAAGAGAAGACTTAACCGTATCCTTGACCATACTTACATTTTCATGCCTGATAAGTGAGCCGGGCTTGCATGCGATGAACTTGCAGGCAAGTTTGCTGGGAGGACAGGATGGAACCTGGCGCCATGCATTCCTGCAGGCAGTGGATCCGCTTTCTGGAACCTTCTTCCCATGGTGAACATGCATTTGGAACCCAGGGCCCTGGCTGGGCTACTTTCTAGTTCTCCAGGATTCCTGGCTTTCAAGTCCTGTATGACTTAGACCCCTGCTTCATGCANCTCCTGCATTGCAAGCGGATTCTTTACCATCTGAGCCACCAGGGAAGCCCAAGAATACTGCAGCAGGTAGCCTAACCCTCCTCCAGGGGATCTTCCCAACCCAGGGATCAAACCCTTGTCTCCTGCATTGCAGGCAGATTCTTGACCCTTCTGAGCCACCGGGGGAGCCACATATCCACGTGTGAATTATGTTGTTCAGTTTGATTGTAGCACACGCCCTCTGCAGATGGCCTGCTTAAACCCCGGGGGTGTGCTCTGCCTCCCTTTCCTGATCTCGGGACACCAGGGACGGTGGTGTTACCTCCTTTGAGCAGTGTCCGTCCGGAAGTTCAAGTACAGTGACTGCGGACGCGTGTTCACTGCAGCCCCCTGCGCAGATCAGCCCACGCCCCGGAACAGCGGCAGGCTCCTCTCTCTTTCTCAGATGGCCAACACTGTGTTTTTAAACCTCATCCTGCCCTGTGTGGGGCTCCTCTGATGAGTGCTCAGCCATAGTATTGACCTCTCTTACAAAATGGTGCCATGGAGCCCAGGCAAGTGACGGCCGGGGGCCACGGCCAGCCTGCCGGGGCAGCTAGGAGGATGCTCACCCCGCTGCAGGGAGCTCCTGCCCGCTTCCCCATCCTCCTGAGCTAGAATTCAGGAGATCAGCCATCCGTTTGAGCAGCTTTCCGCAGCCAAGAGTTTTCTGGGGGAGCCGAGGTGCTGGCAGGGAGCTGGGGAAGGTCTGGCACCTCCAGCGCTGCCCTGACGGTCCCTGCACACGCTGGGCCCTGGCTGAGCTGAGTGCAAGAAAGGAGGACTGTGTGTGCGGAGCCAAGATCGCTGAAGAGGCCCTGGGGGTCGCTGGTGCCGACCCTCATTATGTCCTCGCTGCAGATGAAATGAGAACGTGACCGCCCCTTCCCCCGCGGGATGAATAGATCTCAGAATAGCATCCTGGTCACGGAGATGCCACTTGAAACAGCCATCTCTCCGCTTTATCCTCCTCTCTCTCTCTTCTGCGCAGCGGGTAGGAGGTAGGTCGTGGTGAAACGTGTCCTCAAAGACCCTGAGCTGGGGCCGCCGGGCTGTGGGGTGCTCACTGACTCAGTGCCGCGGTGCTTTCGTGAGTCCAGTTCTTCCAGGCCAGCCGCTTGCATTTCGGAAGAGAAGACTTAACCGTATCCTTGACCATACTTACATTTTCATGCCTGATAAGTGAGCCGGGCTTGCATGCGATGAACTTGCAGGCAAGTTTGCTGGGAGGACAGGATGGAACCTGGCGCCATGCATTCCTGCAGGCAGTGGATCCGCTTTCTGGAACCTTCTTCCCATGGTGAACATGCATTTGGAACCCAGGGCCCTGGCTGGGCTACTTTCTAGTTCTCCAGGATTCCTGGCTTTCAAGTCCTGTATGACTTAGACCCCTGCTTCATGCACGTTCCTTGCTTGTCTTCTGAGGAACCTCACCTTTTAATTTTAAAGCTTGTCATTCTAAAGCACTTTGCATTTCCCATTGCTTTCACTTTTTTTTTTCCAATCTGGGACAATCCCCTTTTCCATTAGTGGAAAGCTTAATAATCCATCAAGGACAGATCAACTGTCCAGTTGCCTGTGAAAACTATTTTCCTTCCCTCCATGGGGCTCCCCTGGTAGCTCAGTAAAGAATCTGCCTGCAATGCAGGAGACCCTGCTTCAATCCCTGGGTCGGGAAGATCCCCCTGGAGAAGGGAATGGCTACCCACTCCAGTATTCTGGCCTGGAGAATTCCATGGACAGAGGAGCCTGGAGGGCTACAATCCATGGGGTCTCGAAGAACTGGACACGACTGAGTGACTAACGCTTTCATTACCCCCTGTGGGGAGGGGCTGTGTGCCGCCTTTGTGGTGCCGTCTTGTTTGCTTATGGCACAGACACGTGGAGCCTGGCACATGTGTGTGCACGAGTGTCCTTCAGGTGGGACACCATGTCCCGTCCTGCTTGTCCCCATGCTGAGCACCTTGGTGCTTGTTGCGCGCAGGGCCCAGCACCTGTGTGTGTGGATGGGTGGTGGGAGCTGGGTCCCCCGAGAGGCAGGCTCTAGCCAGAATCTCACACAGAAGTGTTTAAACTGAGTGTGCAGTCACAGGCGTTGGGGGGTCAACAGTGGATGACCAGGCGCAAGCTCAGCTTCCTGGAGCGAGTGTTTGCGGGGTAGATGGAGGCTACAGACAGAGGTCACTAAAATGCTAGTAAAGCGTGCAGCTAGGAGGAATGACAAGGGGAAGCACACAGTAGGGAAGGGGCTTGAATTTGTGTGAGGTTATTTTTTTTCTTCTCTCTTGGGTTGCTGAGTTGTGTCTGACTCTTGGCGACCCCATGAACTAGACGGTCCAGGGAATTCTCCAGGCCTGAATACTGGAGTGGGGAGCCTTGAGGTGGGGGTGTTGAAGCTGTAGTGGCCTCAGGGAGGGCCTTGCTGAGTGGGACGCTTGTCACAGCCCTACGGGGAGGACGGATGGAGCTGTCCTTTTGGGGAGGGCAGAGCCGGGAGCTGGGCGGGGCCCTGACGCTTTGGGGACACAGGAGGGCAGAGGAGAGGGCCAGTAGAGCTCAGAGAAGCAGTTTGGCCCAGACTTAGATGGCCTGTGTGGACCAAATAGCAGCAGGGAGAAGAGAGTGTTTGGGCCTTGGGAGCGGGTAGCAGTGCAGGGACCCACGGCCTGGGGTCCAGCATCTCCCCTCTCTCCCCCCATTGTCTGCCATGAGTAAAGCAGAACTCCTAGGAGCCTGCAGCCCTGCGTATGAACACTGTCACTTTGAATCTAATTATCACTTCTAATATTAACAGTGCTGAACCTGTGGGAGCTTTCAAGTTAGGATGATTGAATCCTGAATCCAATCCAGTAATTATCTCAGCAATCGAGATACCACAGGCTGCGGGTCATGGATGGTTTAAGGCCAGGGTCACCTAGTGACCTGGGGCTTCACTGCTGGAAATCACTTGCTTTTTTTTTTTTTTGGTTTTTCTCTTGCCCTTCTTTTTTTTTCTGCATGGCTTTGTCAGCCACATTAAAAATGTTGTGCCTCCATCATTGGAAAAGCTAGCGTGCTTGCCCCTGAAGGACAGGCTTGAAGGCTTTTTCTAAAGTATTGCACCAGCCACACGGAGTGGCTTCAGGTTAGCTCTTAATTCATATTTTCTGCAGCTGCTAATATGCCCGGTAGTCATAATTGTTGCACATTTGAGATAAAAGCTAAATCTCAGCTTATCCCCTGTCTCCCAAGAGAAATTTGGAGGAGAGCTGCGAAGCCTGATCCATATTGTGATGTTGTTGAAAAGGAAATAGGGTTATAAGCTTATTCGGAGTTTTTGAGTGTTTCTGGTCGTGCAGACTGGGTGTTCGTGACTTATAGTGTAAAATCTGAATTTCCAGGGCAGGGACCAGAGCGGTTTCTGGCTGACACACACCATGCCTGTGATGGGCCAGCATCTTATTTTTATGTCTTAAGCGTCATTCATTCCCAGAATGCATTGGATGGCACACACACAGTGGCTGTCCCAGGATGGGCCGACTGCATTCCCAGGCTTTGCAGGAAAAACCCCAGCTGGTGTGTGTGCATGTGTATGTGTACATTATGTGTGTACATGTGCTCACACGTGCACATTATGTGTATGTTATGTGCGCACATGGGTGTGTATGTGTACATGTGTGCCTGTGCGTTGTATACTTGCATGTGTTATATGTGTACGTGTGTGTACGTGTGTTATGCGTGTGCACATTGTATGTGTGGTCACACGTGTACATTAGTGTGCACACATCTGTGTATGTGTGCGTGTGCACATGTGTGTGTATGTGTGTTCGTGTGTTGTGTGTGTACACATGTATGTGTATGTGTGTGTGCTTGTGCACCACTGCATGGAGGATAGGGGCTTGCTCCTAGCCCAGGATCCTGTTCTCTGGAAAGTTCTCCCTGCCCAGGTTTGTACCCCTCCCTGGCACCGCGGCCTGTGCCTGGAGCAGACTAACACCCGTGATCCCTCACCGCAGGAGCCGCCCTCCGCCCCTCTGGTTCAAACTGAAGCATTTCAGGTCATCAGTCCCTCTGCGAATGGCTTCCCTCCCCACCTACTCACCGGGGTTCCCGCCTTTGGATGAGTTTGCCTTGTGGAGGACATTTTTGAAGTGTGTCATGCGGGAAGAACTGGACAAGGAATACCAGTGGGGGAGAGTCAGATTACCATATGGAAAAAAATAAGAAGAAAGATGTTTTTAAAACACACTATTGCGGCTGAGTGCCGAAGAATTGATGCTTTTGAACTGTGGTGTTGGAGAAGACTCTTGAGAGTCCCCTGGACTGCAAGGAGATCCAGCCAGTCCATTCTGAAGGAGTTCAGCCCTGGGATTTCTTTGGAAGGAATGATGCTAAAGCTGAAACTCCAGTACTTTGGCCACTTCATGCGAAGAGTTGACTCACTGGAAAAGAGTCTGATGCTGGGAGGGATTGGGGGCAGGANTACATTAGTGTGCACACATCTGTGTATGTGTGCGTGTGCACATGTGTGTGTATGTGTGTTCGTGTGTTGTGTGTGTACACATGTATGTGTATGTGTGTGTGCTTGTGCACCACTGCATGGAGGATAGGGGCTTGCTCCTAGCCCAGGATCCTGTTCTCTGGAAAGTTCTCCCTGCCCAGGTTTGTACCCCTCCCTGGCACCGCGGCCTGTGCCTGGAGCAGACTAACACCCGTGATCCCTCACCGCAGGAGCCGCCCTCCGCCCCTCTGGTTCAAACTGAAGCATTTCAGGTCATCAGTCCCTCTGCGAATGGCTTCCCTCCCCACCTACTCACCGGGGTTCCCGCCTTTGGATGAGTTTGCCTTGTGGAGGACATTTTTGAAGTGTGTCATGCGGGAAGAACTGGACAAGGAATACCAGTGGGGGAGAGTCAGATTACCATATGGAAAAAAATAAGAAGAAAGATGTTTTTAAAACACACTATTGCGGCTGAGTGCCGAAGAATTGATGCTTTTGAACTGTGGTGTTGGAGAAGACTCTTGAGAGTCCCCTGGACTGCAAGGAGATCCAGCCAGTCCATTCTGAAGGAGTTCAGCCCTGGGATTTCTTTGGAAGGAATGATGCTAAAGCTGAAACTCCAGTACTTTGGCCACTTCATGCGAAGAGTTGACTCACTGGAAAAGAGTCTGATGCTGGGAGGGATTGGGGGCAGGAGGAGAAGGGGACGACAGAGGATAAGATGGTTGGATGGCATCACGGACTCGATGGACGTGAGTCTGAGTGAGCTCCGGGAGTTGGTGATGGACAGGGAGGCCTGGCGTGCTGCAGTTCATGGGGTTGCAAAGAGTTGGACACGACAGAGCGACTGAACTGAACTGAACTGATTGCTTTGTTATAACATTTTAACACCATTTAAAAAGTCAGTGGACACTGGTTTTTGACGCTGCTGTTTCTTAAAAAAAATTTATTTGGCTGCATCGATTCTTAATTGCAGTGAGCAGGGTCTTTAAAGTTGTGACACGTGGGATCTGGGTCCCCGATTGGGAACACAGAGTCCTAACCACTGGACCAACCAGGGAGTCCTTGCTGGCAGCAAGGACTTCATTATAGCATTTTAAGCTTTTTTTTTTCCCCCTAGTGGGAAGCAGAAAGAAAAAGTTGGTCAGGTCTCATCAACCACTTATTAAAGTGTGAGTTTTGCATTTATGTATGGTTCACAGAGAAGGAGGAGCTACATTCTTACGTGCCAGCTCTCCGAGATCGTGAGAAAGCATAGCGAACCTTCTCACGCACGCCTGCCTTTTCCTCATCGAATCTGCTGACTTCCCTTGGTCTGGAAGGCCCCGTGCGGCATTGCAGCAGTGGGTGTGCAAACACCTGGCCACATCTCATAACTTACGCTTTGCACAGCTTCTCCTTGGAGAAAGTGTTAGGAATGTCCCCACTGTGGCTGAAATTTTATGACACATTGCGTTGGTTTTGCCTAAAGAGGTTAGCGAACGCGGAGTACAGAACTGCTTTGTAATCTGAAACTGTGCCATGCATCTGCTTTGTTAGGGGCCTTGTTAATTTAACCCCATGCTCTTGAGATATGAGGATGGGTCTTATCCCTGCCCGGGGCTGCCTGGGGAGGGCCTTGTGGCTCAGTTGAAGGACGCTGGCCTCCTGCCTCCAACTCTAGGTGCTTTTCAGGATCCGTGCTGTCTCCACTATGAGTAGTTATTTTTCATGTTGAACCTACTTTTTTTTTTTTTAATCTCAAGAGGCACATGGGATTTTTAGTTTCCCCAGGGATCGAACCTGTGTCCACTTACAGTGGACCGGGAAGTCCCGGACCTACTTCTGTAATTTTTCTCTCCAGCCTCTGTCCCGTTTCCCCTCATCAGATGGAAGGGAGGAGACTAAGATGTGAGGGTGGTCCTGGAGGTACCCCGCTGTGGGGCAAAGGTCACTGAGTCCTCCTTCCATGAGCCATTTGTTTCTGAGAAGAGAAGCTTTGACAAAAAATGTTTCAGTCAGTGCTCAACATGTTTCGGTGGAGTCTGTGCGGGAAGTGAGAAGGAGGCACTCAGCTTCACGGAGAAATAAAGGATTTTTGATACTTGCTGCTGCTGCTGCTAAGTCGCTTCAGTCGTGTCCGACTCTGTGCGACCCCATAGACGGCAGCCCACCAGGCTCCCCCGTCCGTGGGATTCTCCAGGCAAGAACACTGGAGTGGGTTGCCGTTTCCTTCTCCAATGCATGAAAGTGAAAAGTGAAAGTGAAGTCGCTCAGTCGTGTCCGACTCTGTGCGACCCCATGGACTGCAGCCCACCAGACTCCTTCATCCATGGGATTTTCCAGGCAAGAGTACTGGAGTGGGGTGCCA
>SJYH01000982.1:2609526-2622827 GCA_006408735.1 Sylvicapra grimmia | reverse complement strand
GTCCGGCACACATGGGTGCCCGCCTGTGAGCCAGAGCAAGGAGCTGCTGGCCCGGAACCGCGTGTGCTTCCCGGTGCCCCAGTGACCTTTGGGTCTGTGGGCTTCAGTTTCTCCTATGACAGAATTGAAAAGATTTTATTTTAGATGCTGCCGTGAATCTTTTTTTATGTCAACAACTCTTGCCATTTATTTTGAAATGTTATATGTATATATATATCTTCCCTGGTGGCTCAGACACTGAAGCGTCTGCCTACAGTGAGGGAGACCCGGGTTTGATCCCCTGGGTTGGAAAGATCCCCTGGAGAAGGAAATGGCAACCCACTCTAGTATTCTTGCCTGGAGAATCAGAAGGACGAGGAGCGTGGCGGGCTACAGTCCATGGGGTCGCAAAGAGCTGGACACGACTGAGCGACTTCTCTTTCTTCCACATTAAATTGGAGGATAATTGCTTTACAATGTTGTGTTGGTTTCTGCAACGTTGTGTTCTGTTCCCCTGGAAGCAGATGAAAGAAGGTTGAGGGGAGGAAAGCAGTTGGTGGATGCAGGCCGCTGAGTGCACGACGCGTGGTCAGGGTGGGCCTGCTGCTGCCCAGAAAGCTGTGCAGGGGTGGACCATGTGGGCACAGAGAGACACTGGGCACTGTAACAGGGGACACGCCTGTTTAGGATGGTGCGTAGACAGGTGCTCTCTGCTTCCCGTCAGAGAGCAGTGAGGCAGTGTGCTTGAAGGTGGTACCCTGTGTCGTCACCCTGGGGATGCCACGTGGTACCCACCCTGCTGAAGTTACGTGCTTTCTCTTATGGTCCAGAGGCTTTAAGAAATCTTTTAGCAAACCTTTGCCCTCGTGTCTTATCTGTCATTCTCTTCCCAACTTCTGAGCAAAGCTCCAGGCTGCCGTATCGACTTTTCTAACGACTTTCCAAATTCCCTTGGTTCCTCCTGGCCCAGCTTCTGTGAACATCACTTTACTGCTCAGCACATCTATAACACAACGAGAGAAAAGAGCCACATTCTTCCAGCACTTTGCAGTGGACGTGAGTTTGAGCAGACTCCAGGAGATGGTGAAGGACAGGGAAGCCTGGTGTGCTGCCCTCCGTGGGGTCGCAAAGAGGCAGACACGACTGAACGGCTGAACAGTAATAACGGTAGGGAAACTACACGGAGATGAATGAGACCACAGGGCCCGTGAAGCCGCGCTTCCAGCCTGGCACAGGCCACACCAGCGGGTGCCGTGAAATCCATTAACACAAAGGTTAGCGGAGCTGAGGCGAGCACATCGGATGGAAGGGGGGTGGACCTTCAGTGTCCTGGCTGCTGAGTCCCCGTGGCCTTCCTTCCTGAGATGCACGCATCTCTCCCGCACCCCCGCCAGCATTGCAGATTCGCCCCGGGGCTTGTGTGCAGTGATGGCATGGTGAACATACATCTCGTGTGCAGTGTGGAAAGGAGTGTGTTTCTCCCAGGACATACCCAGTGCCCCACGATGTCAGCCTCCCAGAAAACCGCATCCTAGCCTGTGAGAGTCCTTTAGCCTGTCGGGGGCCCTTATCTCACATTGTCCCCTTGAGGGGTTGCGGTGACTGTGGGAGTTGTGGAGGGCAGGCAGGTGCTTGGTGTCTGTGCATCGAAAAGAAGAGGGCCTCGGCCAATCCCGGCGGACGGCGGCTTTGTGAAGATGTGTGTGCAAGTGTGACGGGTGCAGTGGGTGTCTGTGAGCCAGGCCTCGGGAGGTTCGCCTTCAGCTGCCGGTTCTGCCCAGACGTCACAGGAAGCAGTCATGTCCTTTTTCGAGTGAGAAGGCGAAACAGCGCGCTTGCTGTGAGGGTCCTGTTAGTTCCAGAGTGAAGTCCAGCGCTCCGGGCCCTGAGAGCTCAGCTGACGGGCTGCTGTGCGCCTCGAGGGGCGGCGGCGCCCTCCCCGCCCCCGTGTCTGTNGTTCGCCTTCAGCTGCCGGTTCTGCCCAGACGTCACAGGAAGCAGTCATGTCCTTTTTCGAGTGAGAAGGCGAAACAGCGCGCTTGCTGTGAGGGTCCTGTTAGTTCCAGAGTGAAGTCCAGCGCTCCGGGCCCTGAGAGCTCAGCTGACGGGCTGCTGTGCGCCTCGAGGGGCGGCGGCGCCCTCCCCGCCCCCGTGTCTGTCTCTGTGTTCCAGTGCAGGATCCACGTGCTGAGATGCGCTGAAAGATGGTGCTCGTGGCCTCATCTCTCCTCTCGTTTCATCCTCTTGAATCTTTCACCTCCCTCCAACTTACTTCCCTGGTGGCTCAGATGTTAAGGAGTTTGCCTGTAATGCGGGAGACCGTGGTTCAGTCCCTGGGTTGGGAAGATCCCCTGGAGAGGGAAATGGCACCCCACTCCAGTATTCTTACCTGGAGAAGCCCATGGATGGAGGAGCCTGGCGGGCTACAGTCCATGGGGTTGCAAAGAGTTGGATGCGACTGAGTGACTTCGCTTCTTCTTCTTCAAGGCCCACAGCCCCTCACCTGGATTTGGGAAATCTAAGAAATCCAGAAGCCTGCCTGGGTTCTTTCTGGGTCCGTGCGCCTGAAGGCACTTGCAGTTGACCATGGAATCACCCCCGTGTTTGATTAGGGCGTGGGTAGTCTCCATCATCCAGATCATTAGGGCGTGGGTAGTCTGTAGGTCTTGATTTTCCCTGCCATCCCTGTGGGTGTTTTAGGACTGCCTGTTTCGGTCTTTATCGGAGAACCGTTTAAACCGGGGGTCCCCAGCCTCTGGGCCGAGCACTTTACCTCCGGTCAGGTCACCGGTGGCATTAGACTAGATACAAAGCACGCAAGAAAGCTCATGCCCTTGAATCATCCTGAAACCTCCTCCTGCCACCCGCCTCTACCCTGTGTTTTGTGGAAAAATTGTCTCCCGCAGAACCAGCCTCTCTGGTGCCACAAAGGTTGGGGACCACTGCTTTGAACCACTCAGAATTGTTCATTCAAGACGCAAGGCAGGACATGTGGGCGATCAGAAGGCAGTGCCCGCCCCCCGCCGGGATCAAGTCACAGATGCAGCACGCGTGCCCGAGCTGTAGCTGCGCTCTGACCCCCGTGGGACGGGTGGGCACGCTGACAGTTTGGGACTCTCTGGTCAGCTCCTCTCATCCGTCAGCCTTCTGTCCTCTGTGTGGAGCGGGCTGGGAGGGGGACCAAGGCAGCCCCACTGGGTCCTCTGGCCCTGGTACGGTCCCCCCAAAAGTTTCGTGTCCCCCATGCCACTCGGCACAGTGGAGCACTGCCCAAGGAGGCACGGTGGCCCAGGAGTGGGCAGCTCCTCCCACCTGGCCTGGGGTCTCATCACAGGGACCCCTGACTGCTCAGGGCCACCACCAGTAAAGAGGGACGGTCACCCTCCCCGGGTCCCAACTGTTGTCACCCAGGGCTCCTCCTGGGAGCCTGTGTGCAGAGGGACCCAGACACCCGCTGCCACGGGCCTGTGATGGGTTCCGGTGTCAGAAGGTCCCTTTGATCCATGGTGGTGGCGCCCCTGCCCCTGTTCCCCAGCTTTCAGCCCACCTGATGTGGGCGGGGCTGGCCTGGGGTTTTCCCGTGGCTGCTTTGGTGGCCCCCACCTGTCACGCAGGAAGGGGGGCAGCTGCCGGAGCGAGTGGGGGATGTGAGCACCCAGGTGGGGGGCTGGGAGGGGCCCTGGGTTCTCCTGGGGGGCTGGAACTCAGGTGTGCGGGCCCCTGCGAGGGAGGAGCCGGGTGGGTCGGCCCTCCGCTTGCGGCCCCTTCGAGGGAGCCGGGTGGGTCGGCCCTCCACTCGGGGACCCAGCTGCCTCTGCAGTGGTCCCCGCTGTGTAACATGTGGACTCTCCTGCTGTCAGTATTTGTCCTCAAGAGGCTGGGCAGGTTTGAGCAAGGGCTGGTGAGACTGGCACACGTCCCGTCCAGGCTAGAGTGCTGGGCAGGGTGGGCGCTGGGGCCGCAGGCTGTAAGAAGGGCACCGAGGCTAGTGCCCAGCGAGCTGCAGGCGGGCGGCTCTCGGACACTCGGGGGCCTGCGGCTGGAGTCTCCTCTGGGGCCCTTTCCCCGCCTTCCCCTTCCCAGCTCTCTGTAAAATGGAAGCCCTCTGGGCTCCTCCCCAGCCGTTCCTCCCACAGAGCTCACCTCCTCTGGGCAGGCAGGGTGGCTCCTCCGTTCGTGGTCCAGCCCTTTCCTTCTTCACCCCCAAATGCCAGCGTGGTGCCCCCCCAAGAGCTGTCAGCAATGCCAGTTTTTGGCCTCCCTGCTCCCCCGACCCGCTGACCCAGGAAACGCCGTGGGCTCCTGTTTGGCGGTGCAGGAGGGCATCTGCCTTGGTGGCGCTGACTGTCCAGAGGACTTGGATCGAAGCATCTTCTTTCCTCCCCACCGAGAGGCGGGTGCTGCAGACACCATCCCTGGGGCAGTGGGAGCCTCCGATCTTCCTGTGGCTGAGCCGTGAGCGCACGCTCTGCTGATGGAACAGCCTTTATCAGGAGTGAATCAACACCAGAGGAGAGAGGCCGGAGGCTTAGCGCGATCCGACTCGGCAGCCGATGCTCGATCCCTGGGGGAGGGCACGCGGGAGCTTCAGCCGGGACCTATGCTCTGCGCGGGTGAGACCACCCGGGAAAGGTAGCCGAGGGCACAGGGGAGTGTCAGCTGAGACCCACGCTCCGCATGGGTGAGACCACCCGGGAAAGGTAGCCAAGGGCACAGGGGAGCGTCAACTGAGACCCACCCTCTGCGCAGATGAGACCACCCGGGAAAGGTAGCCGAGGGCACAGGGGAGCATCAGCTGAGACCCACGCTCCGCACGGGTGGGAACCCTGCTCCACACAGGTGGGACCCGCCAGGAAGGGTAGCCTTGTCTCTGCGTCTCTCAGGAGCTGTACCTGGCTCCTGGATGCCTGCCTGTCCATCTTCCAGGAGTGGGATTTCCAGGCCTCTGTGTCTTCAGAGTTGATTCTGAGCAGGTGGGGAGGGAGAAGCTAGGCAGAGTCTCAGGCTCCTCAGTGAGACCACTTGAGTCCTCTTCCTTTCCCAGACATCTTCTTTGTGGGCACATGCAGAGGGGCACCTTTAGAGACTCAAGGACAAGCCAGGGGTTTTCTCTGGGATGTAGAGAGGGGCTCACCTCTGACCTTCCCTCAACTGGCAGGTTTGGGAGGTGAAGCATGGGGAGCTGTGTGCTGGCATTTCAGGGATGCTGACCTGAGTGACCGGGGAGGAGCCTGATGGAGCAGGAGGCTGGGGGCGAGAGGGTGCTTATGTCAAACCTCCCCAAACTATTTTGCAAAGATGCAGGAAGTTCACAGAGTGCCTTGAAGCACTCTGGTGTGGAGTTAAGGTGCGGACGGTTTGGATCCAGTCCCTGCCACCCGCCTTGAGCAGGACTTGGGAGAAGCGTTCAATGGATGACTTGGAGCATCGTCTCAACGGCGGTTGAATCTCCTCTCCGCCACATTCATCGCTCGGGTCTGCTCCAGTCCACTTCCAATTCTGCACAGGGCCGGCGTTGAAAATAACAGTTACTGCAGGGGAGAGAGAGAGAAGTCAGCGCCAAGAAATTCTATCAAGGGAACGATCTTTAAGTGGAAATAGTGTCGGAAACCAGGTTTGGGACACTTCCCTGGTGAGCTTACAGCATGAGTGGGATTTTACGGCGTGTTGGATGCCGGCTGCTGGTGGAGGCAGGAAGCCCGGGGGATTCGCTCGGTCAGGTAGCACCGTTTGCTGTTTGGAGAAAGTCCAGAACCCCAGGGGCTGGATGTTTCTGGGAAGAGGGGGTTTCTTCCATCTCCCCTTCATCCGGAACGTCCGGAGAGCAGCGCCCACGTCAGGTGGCGAGGAGGCGGTGGTGGGCAGGCGCACACGCCTGTCGGAGGTCTGCAGCCACGTGTGGCCGAGGCATCCGCAGCTGCTGTGGTTGCAGAGAGGCTCGAACCCAGAGGGCGGAGGCAGGGGCGACGAGGAGGGTTCAGAGAGGTGGGGAAGAACCAGGTGGGAGCAGTGTCTGCTGTCAGGGAGCTGGGTTTCAGGAGTCCACTGCGCACTGCAGTGAGTGACAGGCTGTGTCCAGGGGGGCCTTGGCCTGGGCCCAGGTGATGCAGAGAGGGAGTGCCTGCCTTGGTCCTAGCTCACTCCCCCGCCACTCACACACGTACACACACTGTGGGCGCACGCGCACACACACACACACACACACACACTGTGGGTGTCTGAGTGTGAATGTGATGACCTCCCCACTCCCCCACCACACACACACACGCACACACACACACACACTGTGGGCGCGTGCACACACTCTCTCTCTCTCTCTCTGTGGGTGTCTGGGTGTGAGTGTGATGACCTCCTGGCGTGCCCCGGTTTTCTCTTCTCCGTGAGGAGCGCTCACGCCTCTGTTGTGGTGTTGTTGTTGTTGTTGTTCTGTCCTGGCTCTTTCTGACCCCGGCACTGCCGCTCCAGGCTTCTTTGTCCTTCATTGCCTCCTGGAGTGTGCTCAGGCTCATGATGTCCGTTGAATCCGTGATACTCTCACCATCTCATCCTCTGTCGCCCCCTTCCCCTCCTGCCCTCCATCTTTCCCAGCGTCAGGGTCTTTTCCCACAGGGTTGTTGCTCAGATTCGTTAAGGAGAGCAGATTCCTGGACGCGGGCCCGTGGTTAGTGTCAGTAAGGGGCTGCTGCTACTGAGTCCTTGACGCCGTCGTCCCTGAGGGCGGGTTGAGTCTTGGTTGGCCCACCTCCCTGCTGGCTGGTTGGCCACTGGTGGCCGCGAGTCTGCATGCTAAGTGGTGCCTGGTCCCTGAGACTCGAGTTAACAGCATCTGTCTGGAGTCTCAGTGAGGCCGTGGGTTGGGCTCCCACCTGGCAGGGCTTCGGGTCTGGAGTGGGCAGAGGGCCGGGCCTCCAGCCCTGGGGGAGAGGAGCCACCCAGGGCACCTGTCCGCGTGTGAGGCCCTCCTGAGTGGCGCTCTTTCTGCCTCTCAAAAGTGGCTTCACTGAGCTTTGATTGACGCGTGAAAGAACCTGTGCTTAGGGACCCCCAGAACCTCTGTCTCTTTCGCCTCCATCCCAACTGATGGGGCCCCGAGCTGCTGTCTGCTCCCCTGGGTTCCGTTCCTGGGTGCACAGAGGCTTCATCTCCTTCCAGCCAGAAGTCCAGGGAGGCTTCTTTGTACCGGAGGTGGCACCTGGATGGGAGGCCTGCAGAAGGGCTCCAGGGAGCGCAGTCTTCAGGAACAGAAAGGCTTACTGCAGTTAGGCTTTGGGGACGGAGAGCTGGGAGTCTGCGAGGCAGCGCGTTAATTGGCAGGTCATTGGGAGCCCTCATCTCGACCAGCTCGTTTTAATTAGCCTGCTCTGCCCAGTGGAGTCCGTGCCATTTCAGCAGCAGAGCGCGTGGCCCTGCTTTGCCAACCTCGTGGTTGACTTGGGTTTCCTCAGTGGCAAGTTTGCAGCAGGGTTGGGACTCTGGGTTGCCAGCCCCTGGCTGGGAGTGGGCCAGCATCTCCAGGCAGTGCTTGGAGCTTCCCTGGCGAGACAAGGATGGAGGTCCCGGCTGCCCTTCTAGGCCTGTAACCAGAGCCCTGCTGCCTCCGGGCCCCCCCCCTCCCCCTGCTGCCAGTCNTGAGAGCCTTGAGGCCGTTTGAAAATATTCTTTTGCGCTTGTCAAACAAAGTTTCCCTCCAGCCCATAAAAGCGTAGAGAGAGGTGTGGGGAGGTGGTTTTCCGGGGTGGCGGTGAGCAGTTGGTTCTCAGTGTCCCAGAACCTGGGGCAGCCCTGGAGGGGCCCCGGTGCCCCCAGGCAGAGCTGCCGCAGCTCGGTGGGTCTTCTCTTCCAGCTGGATCGTCTTCCCAGGAATCTGGGTTGTGGAGGGAAGCATGACTTTTTAAAGGGGCCAGAGGTCTGCCTGCTCTGTAATGCCCCTCCTGTAGCTGTATGACCCCTTGGAGAGCCTGGGGTCCTGCCCTGTGGGCCCTGTGGCCAGCAGGGTGGGTCTGCCCAGCTGAGAACCTGAGGAGGGGGCTCCCCGGTCACTCGTGCCCATCCTGTCGGCCTCAGGATCCAGTCTGTGAGTGGAGCCTGGCCCCAGTGCAGTGCCCGATGTCTGCCTGTGGGCCCAGGGGATTGCTCCCAGGAGGGCGCACGCATCCTGGTGTGCAGGCCCCGCCCGGCCCCCGGGGAGACAGCAGGGAGAGCTGGCTGGCTGTTCCCCGCTGGGTCTGCCCTTGTATCTTTCCATCCAGTTGCTTTGGGTGTAGTGGGAGGATGTCACCCGGAAGCACAGGCGTGACCCCCGCCTTTGACCTTGGCCACCTGCTCTGAGGTTCACACCTGAGCGGAGGCTGGAGATGNTGTATCTTTCCATCCAGTTGCTTTGGGTGTAGTGGGAGGATGTCACCCGGAAGCACAGGCGTGACCCCCGCCTTTGACCTTGGCCACCTGCTCTGAGGTTCACACCTGAGCGGAGGCTGGAGATGCTCCGGAGAAAGGCCTGGGGGTCGCGGTCTGTTTCTGAGTATCTGAGGCTTAAAAAGCTCCACGGTAGGGAGGCTGGATCAGAGGCTGGCCAGTGGCCGTTGCAGGTAAGAGATTGATTGGAGCTCTGGGGCGCATACTCCGCCGTGTACAGCCAGGTGAGGCCCCTCAGGTTGGAAAGCAAGCCCCCCAACTGCTGGCTGACCTTGAGTTTGTCTGCAGACTGCGTGGGTTCTGCTCCCTGGAGGAGCCTCGGGGGAGAACCATGCCGGGTGGTTCTCGGGGAGGAGAGGGGGGCTGCTGAGATGGAGAAGGGGTGTGTGCATGGTTGCCTGACGCTGACCAGCAGAGGCGGCCCGGGCTCCTTGGAGCTGTACCCTGGGTAGCTTGGGGGCCACAGCTCCCTCTGCCCACCGACCCTGCTTCAGGAACAGGCCTGGGACCCCTCAAGTCCCTACCTCTGTCTTCTAGGGCTCGACCACTGCTCCAGTGGTCACAGACAGGAGGACCCGCCTCACGGCTCAAGCCAGGCTTGTCCCAGCTGCCCACTCCTAGGCCATCTGGGGTGCAGCAATGCTTGGGGGCGGCTCCTGGCCCCTTGTCCTCTGTGGGTGAGCCACGTGGGAATCTGGGGGTGCCTAGCCCCTCAGGGGTGTCAGTAGAGAGGCCACGAGTGCCCTCACCCTCACCTTTTCAGTGCTCAGACTGGCTGGGATGTCGGCACCTGTGAGTGATCCCCGGCCGGGCAGGGAGGGCATCTGGGGGCTCCGTCCTCTGGGTGTCCCCTGCCTCCACGGGTGCACGTTGGAGTAAACCCATGAAAAAGTCGCTCAGTCGTGTCCAACTCTTTGCAACCCCGCGGGCTATTCAGTCCATGGAATTCTCCAGGCCAGAATATTGGAGTGGGTAGCCTTTCCCTTCTCCAGGGGATCTTCCCAACCCAGGGATTGAGCCCAGGTCTCCTGCATTGGGGGTGTATTCTTTACCAGCTGAGCCACAAGGGAAGCCTGGAGTAAACTCATATGAATACTTAATCCAAACCAATGTGTGTTAATCTTCCTAGCTGTTTTAGCAAATGCAGGAAGCTACATTTAACCTTTGTCTCTAACAAGCCACGAAGTCAGGAGTGTAAGGTCATTTTGGTTGTGTATTGAGCCTCGTAAGAAGGGGTCCGGTGTCAGCGTGCACTCACCCTTGGGACTGTGTGTGGACGTGTGTTTTGAACACAAACATGGGTGGTCTTATTCTTTCTCACGGGCCAAGTGGAAGTCAGGTGTGAACTGAAGACTGGTGTTTTGGAGCCGGGCTGGATCATTTTCCGAGGACCCCAGTCTTTAGCAGGTACCATTGTGGCCCCTTGGGTTTCTGGAGATTGGAGGCGGAAACTCAAAAGGTGGTCCCGGGTTTCCCAGCAGGCAGGGCCTTGGGGTCTACGGTTCGGTCTGGGAAGGCTGCTGGAGCCCATGGGTCTGTGGCCTTGTCAACAGGTCTGCTTCCTGTTGGCATTCAGAGTGGAGCCTGGAGGCTGGGTCCCGCTCTGGGGAGGGGAGGGTGGGCACCTGGGCTGCCTAACCGCTCTCAGGCACTCACTCCTTCCCCACGATTCACAAACGTCTTTCCTCTTCGAAGCTGTGCCTCGCGCAGTGCTGATGTTTCTTTAGGGCTGGAGAAACCTTGCTGGGTTCCTGCCCTCCTGAGGACCAGCGCTGTGGAGCCTNCCATTGTGGCCCCTTGGGTTTCTGGAGATTGGAGGCGGAAACTCAAAAGGTGGTCCCGGGTTTCCCAGCAGGCAGGGCCTTGGGGTCTATGGTTCGGTCTGGGAAGGCTGCTGGAGCCCATGGGTCTGTGGCCTTGTCAACAGGTCTGCTTCCTGTTGGCATTCAGAGTGGAGCCTGGAGGCTGGGTCCCGCTCTGGGGAGGGGAGGGTGGGCACCTGGGCTGCCTAACCGCTCTCAGGCACTCACTCCTTCCCCACGATTCACAAACGTCTTTCCTCTTCGAAGCTGTGCCTCGCGCAGTGCTGATGTTTCTTTAGGGCTGGAGAAACCTTGCTGGGTTCCTGCCCTCCTGAGGACCAGCGCTGTGGAGCCTGCAAAGAGCGCCGCGAGACGGCGGTGCAGGCGGAGGCTCGGGGTTTTCCTGATTTGGTGAAAGGAATGGAGTCTGAACTCGTCCCAGAGATGCCGGCTTTCGAGAATTAATGAAACATGGAAAACCAGAGATGATGATGGCAGTCAAGTTAATGAAGTTTATTGGCTTTTTCTGTGCCGAGAGCTCTGTGGGAGCGTTACCTGGAGGAACCCACATAATCCTGCCACCAGCCCATGACTAGAGCTGGCCTCCTGGTCTTGTGGGTCACAGCGTGGACGGTGGGGCCAGAGCCCACCCAGACCACCTGACCCAGAGCGGCTCCCGCCTGTGTGTCTGGCCCCGTGTGTGAAGGTGACCGTTTAGCCCGGTCGCGGAGGCGTTTTCGATTTGCCCTGAACTGTGAGTGACACGTGGGTGCTTTCTGCACGTCCACCTCGAGGGACGGAGGTTTTGGTCCCTGACGGGTTCGCTCCCCTGGCAGTACCGGAGTGGGTTTGACCTGAGAGCGGGGGCTGTGGGAGCTGACGTCCCTGGGCCCGGGGCCTGGCAGTCAGCCCCCCGAGCCTCAGGCCCCGTCTGGAAGCGGCAGGAGTACCAGGCACCCGGCTGGGGCTGCTGCGTGGAGGGGTGAGACCCTCTGCCTGGGAGAGGGTGTCGCTCTGTACTCCGGGCACGTGGTGAACCTGTGCATTCCCAGAGGTTGTTCAGCTCCTCGTGGGGCCTGTGTGTGTCTGTGTGTGTGTTTGTGTGAGCCCATGTATGTATGTGTGTCTCTGTGTCATGTGTTTGTGTGTGTGTGCTTGCATGGTTGTGTGTCTCTGTCTCTGTGTGTCTCTGTGTTGTGTGTGTGTGTGTGTGCTGCATGCTTGTATGTCTTTGAGTCTTTGTGTTGTGTGTCTCTGTGTGTCTGTCTCGTGTGTGTGTGCATGCATACTTGTATGTTTCCCTTTGTGTGTCTCTGGTGTGTGTCTCTGTGTGTGTGTATCTGTGTCTCTGTGTATGCACATATGCTTGTATGTTTCTATGTGTTTTTGTTGTGTGTCTATCTCTCTGTGTGTGTCTCTGTGTTATGTGTCTCTGTCTCTGTGTGTGTTTCTCTCTGCTGTGTGTCTGTGTGACTGTGTCTCTGTGCTGTGTGTCTCTGAGTGTGTGTCTCTGTGCTGTGTGTCTCTGTGTGTTGTGTGAGTGTGCCTGTGCAGCCGTGCCCCACATTCTTCTCCTCTGAGTGTGTGTGTCTCTGTGTTGTGTGTCTTTGTGTGTCTCTATGTGTGTGTTTCTCTTTGCTGTGTGTCTATGTGTGTGTTTCTCTCTGCTGTGTGTCTGTGTGTGAGTGTGTGTCTCTGTGCTGTGTGTCTCTGTGTGTTTCTCTGTTGTGTATCTGTCTGTGTGTGTCTCTGTGTGTCTCTGTGTGTGTGGTGTGAGTGTGCCTGTGCAGCCATGTTCTTCTTCTCGGGTGGAGTCCCGAGCGTTCAGCTCTTTTGGATGCAGGTTCCTCGTTTCCCTCCTTCCGTTATTTATTCTTTATTTAACTCTGTTGTCCTGTTGCGTATTTCCCTCATACGACATTAGCCACCTGTTTTCACCCATATTTTGAGCCACTTCCCTCTGACTGGCTCTGCCCCCCGGGGCCTCTGTGTGTCCCTGCCTCCCGGTACCTTTGATGTGCGTGACGGACTAAGAATAGAGTGTGACCGGGAAAACCACATGTGTTGAAACCTGACCTCCTAAGCCCTGGAAAATATTCAGAGCCCTTCCAGAATGTTCTCCCGGCCCCATCCTTGTCCTTTAGCTCTGCTTGAACCCAGCGACCCTCCAGTCCTGGCCTCAGGAGCACAAGGGCCCGCGAGAGTGCAGCCCACCCTCCCTCGCCCTGCCTTCCAGGAAGCCTTGTNTTCAGAGCCCTTCCAGAATGTTCTCCCGGCTCCATCCTTGTCCTTTAGCTCTGCTTGAACCCAGCGACCCTCCAGTCCTGGCCTCAGGAGCACAAGGGCCCGCGAGAGTGCAGCCCACCCTCCCTCGCCCTGCCTTCCAGGAAGCCTTGTCTGCGTTTCCAGAGGGTCAGTGTTACCCGGGGATGGGGCCGCGTTCCTGATGAAGGAGGCAGCCTTGGAAGGCTTGATCAGAAGGCTGCAGCAGTGTTCAACCGCTCTAGCGTATAACACCACCGCTGCACTCTCAGCCACGAGGTGTTGTCCAGTGTGATTCCACGAGGAGCCCCGACGTACTATGGGGTGGAGTTCAGTATATGCAGAATTGTGCTTGTGAACACGTTACTGTAGCTTCAGACGGGTCTGTTTATAATTAAGGGGGAAAATTCATTGCGCGTTTCATTGAAGACTCTGTTTAAAATATGTGCCAGCTTAGAATGCACGAGATAGGATGATGGGGGTGATTTGCATGTCCTGGGAGGGGGAATCATCCAGGCAGCTCAGCGTCGATGTTGTCTTGGGTCTTGGCGACCTTCTCTCTGGCAGGTGGTGGGGCCTTGCCCACAGCACATCTCGCGCTGGGCAGGGGCGATTGATGCTGGTGTTGGTGGAAGTTTCTTTCACTGTAAGAAGTGTTCTTGAAGGTTTTAATACGTTTTTTGTCATGAGAGTGGTGTATGCCCGCTGTCGGAGAAACTACAGAAGATATTAAAAGCTGAAGGATATCCAGGATCTGAGTTTCCAGAATAAGTTACTACTGTTATTGCTTGGAGAGGCTTCCTGAGGTATTCTATGCCCATGACATCTGGTATGTTTTCTTCA
>SJYH01000982.1:2585002-2600371 GCA_006408735.1 Sylvicapra grimmia | reverse complement strand
GCCTTCAGTCAAGCTGATGAGAACCTGCTGTGTGTTAATAAGCATGTGCTGGAGACCGACTGAGGCCTTCAGGGGCTCCCAGGGCACCGGTGGGGGGCGGCGGGCAGCCAGTGTCGTCCTGAGGCCCCTTTGGAACGTGCGCGGATGCACATGACTAAATGAGAAGCAGCATCGTGGCCTCTGTTCGGGTTTTGCCGCCTCCTCCCTGTCTTTAAAGGTATCTTGAGCTTCCCTGGTGGCTCAGATGCAGAAGAGTCTGCCTCCAGTGCGAGAGACCCAAGTTCGATCCCTGGGTTGGGAAGATCCCCTGGAAAAGGAAACGGCAACCCACTCCAGTATTCTCGCCTGGAAAAATCCATGGATGGAGAAGCCTGGCAGGCTACAGTGCATGGAGTCACAAAGAGTCGGACATGACTGAGCGACTTCATCTTCTTCTCTTTCACTTGAGCATATTTACTTAAACAGTGTTTTCTTTTAAAGAAGCAGCTCATCTTCATGGAATCTTCCTAAAACGTTCTCTGTCATTTTCAAAGCGAAAAGAAATCCCTCTTATTGAATTTCCCATTTAATCAATTTGTATAATGTTTAATCAAATGATGTAATTATGGTTACTCTTATTAAAACTTCCATTTAATCGATTTGTGTAATACTTAATTAAGCGATGTAATTAGTTATAAGTACAGCGGATGTAAGGGGGTGTACTGCAGGCACTGGAAGACTGAGTTCTCCACCCGCGGTGGGCGCTCTGGGTGTGGTGAGCCCATCACAGCTGGTATGATCCAGCGCCTCCTCAGTGTGTTGGGTGCCATGTTGGTTGATTATGTTTCTCTTTCAATATGTATTAAAAAGAAACCTAGACTTTGGTTCATGAGTAATGGTGTTGTTCAGTTGCACAGTCGTGTCCAACTCTTGGTGACCCCGTGGACTGCAGCACGCCAGGCCTCCCTGTCCTTCACTATTTCTCAGAGCTGCTCAAACTCAGGTCCATTGAGTCGGTGATGCCATCCAACCGTCTCATCCTCTGTCGTCCCTTTCTCCTCCCGCCCTCAGTCTTTCCCAGCATCAGGGTCATTTCCAGTGAGTCAGTTCTTCACATCAGGTGGCCAAAGGATTGGAGTTTCAGCTTCAGCATCAGTCCTTCCAGTGAATATTCAGGACTGATCTCCTTTAGGATGGACTGGTTGGATCTCCTTGCAGTCCAAGGGTCTTGAGTCTTCTGCAGCATAATATTACTTGGGCTGCATGTACTCTATAAAAGGTTTAAGTTGATTGAAGAGGAGAAAGTGACAGCATCACGTGGGGCCCGAAGGTGGCAGTGAACCGTGCAGGTGGGACGTGACGCTTGACGCTCGGGAAGCAGCCAGGGAGCCACGCAATTGAGGCTGGAGCTTGGAGGAGCCGATTTGATGATGAGCTCTTGAGGAAAGTGTCAGTGGGCGGCCACCTCGTCCTTCACCCCTGTCCCCCCGACTCTTTGTCACTTGTCTGGCTTCATGAGCAGCACAGTCCAGGCCCCGGAGGGCCAGATGCTTGGCCTGGTGACCCACAGACCTGCCCATCCCCGCACCCGCTTCCGCATTCCTGTTAGCTGGGAGGAGGGGCTGCCTTGGGGAAAGTATTAGCGCACAGATTTGCATAGTTAATATTCTAGATGTTCGCTTTATTGGAAAGAGCCGTCTTTTCTTTTATCTTGACTTTCCTCTGTTCCTCGTGTCCTTTTCTTTTTTCTGTAAAGTCACTACGTTTTCCTGAGATGGGAGAGGGAGGCTTGTCTCTTTTGAACCATCTCCTGTTGACTTCAGGGGAAGTAGTCCCTTCTTTTCGAAAGAGAAGAAGATGTGGGAGAGAGGTTTATCTTCTGGGGAAGCTGTACCCTCCCACGGGGGCCTTCCCTGTGTCCGCAGGACCCCGGCCTCCCTGGTCATTACTGCCCGGCCTGCGGTGGCCCCTGGGAAGGCAGAGGTACCAGTAGCATGAGGTGCCCCTCTTCTGGAGGCCTGTGTGTCTGGGTGTCCCAGCGGGGCTCCCGGGACAGCCGTCTATTCTGGCCTTCAGCTGGGGTTTTCCCTGATGGGTGATGCTTACAGCCACCCCCGGTGCGGGGGCGACGGTCTAGCAGGCACAGCGCTCGGGACCAAGTCGGGAGGCAGAAGAGGAGGCCCTGGGGAAAGTGCATGCGGACGGCAGGGAGGGGGTCTAGGAAGGGCTCAGCTCGCGCTGCCCGAGGGGCTGAGTGTGATTGAGTACCTACATGCAAAACAGCGGGGCGAGGACCACATGAAGCCCAGCGGGTGGGAACACGGGCCCAGGCCGGCAAAGCAGGCAAAGGTTAAGGGAGGCCAGCACAGGCTCTGGCTCCTGCCGTCGCTGCTCGTGGCTGGCCCCTGGACATCCCGTAGGATCGCAGTGGTATCTGATTAGCCTGGGAAAGTGACGAGCCCGGTGCCTCAGACCTCCCCGAGGTGAGGCCTACGTACACGCGGGGGCATGGGGAACGGAAGTGTCGCTTAGTCACGTAAAAGAGCGTCAGGCTTCAAAGCACGGCCACCGACAACGCGTCTTTGCGTGGGGCGCTGTGGGGCGATCGCGAGGCTGTATGGCTCTCAGCGTGTTGTCAGCGGGCACGCGCCCCCGTGGTTATGACTGCTCCTCCTTCCATCGCAAGGGGTGTGGGATCCATCCCTGGTTAGAGAGCTGAGATCCCACCGGCCTCGTGGCCAAAACACCCAAACGTAGAACAGATTCAGTAAAGACTTTAACAAGGGTTCATAAAGAAAAAAAAAATTCTTACAGATTAATCAGAACAGGATAGGGTGGGAGGTGGGACAGATGTTCGAGAGGGAGGGGACCTGTGGCTGATTCCTGTTGATTCCTGGCAGAAACCCACACAATATTCGTAAAGCAGTTATCCTCCAATTAAAAATAAATAGTTTTAAAAAACAGAAAAGGAGCTGAGAATCTGCCAAGGGCGGAAACGCCTCTTCCTTCCCTGCTGAAGGGGCCTTGCTCAGGAGTGTGAGGAGGGTCTTGGGGGGCCGGCTCCCCGCCCATGCTGGTTGTCACCAGCGAGTGTGGAGCTGTGCATGCTTGGGCGGGGTGCGGAGAAGCAGGTGAGCCAAGCTGTTAAGAACCTGTCTGGACACGAGGGTGCCTTGGCTTCTGAGGCCGGGCATTTCCGTAGTTTAGAAACAGGCTGGAGGTACGGGGGGTGTGACCCCCAGGGGTGGATGAGGTGACGTGGAAGGGGAGCCCACAGAGGCTGCTCCAGCTCAGAGCCACTGCCTGTCCCCTCTGATGGGGTTTCATTGGCTTTTCCTCCTCTCTCGGTTGATGTTTTTGCCACTTCAGTTGTGGCTCATTCTTCCTTATTCTTGGTGTAACAGGACAGAGAGGGCTTGTGATGGAAAGCAAAAGTTCCCGCCTGCTCCTTCCGCCCCTATTCCGCTCCCTGAAACCTCGTAACTGGTTCTGCTCCTTGCGCTCTGGACGGTCACCTTCCATGTCCCCACTTGGGATCCTTACAGAGCACGTTCCTTCCTTCTTAGGGGCCAGCGGGTTAAGTGACTTGGGCTCTGGTAGCCATCACTGGCTTATTTTTCCAGTACCATCTCTTAAGAAGAAATGTATGTGGTCTTGTCCCCAGTTCCTGCCACTGATCTCCTAAAAACCCTTGGCATTTCCTGGGTGATAGGAGCACCCTTGGTTATTCCTGAGCCCTTTGAATTGCAGCTGAGCTGGTGCTGACAGGGTGACTTAGGAGGAGGCCCTGGGTGGCCTTGGAGGAGGCAACGTCACCCCACTCCAGTACTCTTGCCTGGAAAATCCCATGGACCGAGGAGCCTGGTGGGCTGCAGTCCATGGGGTCGCTAAGAGTTGGACACGACTGAGCAACTTCCCTTTCACTTTTCTCTTCCACGCATTGGAGAAGGAAATGGCAACCCACTCCAGTGTTCTTGCCTGGAGAATCCCAGGGACGGGGGAGCCTGGTGGGCTGTTGTCTGTGGGGTCGCACAGAGTCGAACACGACTGAAGCCTTGGGATGGAGTGAGTGGTCATCAGACCAATCAAGTAAACAGAGCTGGAACTTCCCTCCCCTCCCCCGACCTCTGGGGAGGGAAGAGGAGCTGGAGATTAATCTCTGTAAATAGAGCTCCTGAGCAGTGAACACCTGCAGCTCCTGGGAGGGTGGGCCCCATGCACCTTCCACATGACTAATCCGGCGCCTCCTCACTTGTGTCCTTTATAATAAACGGGTAGGTGGACTGTTCCAGAGCCTGTGAGCCTTTCTGGTAAATTATGGAACCCAAGGAGGGGAGGTGGGGACCCCTGGATCAGAGCTGGCCGTGCCGAGGGATGGCAGGCGCCTGACTGATCCTCGTTGGCATCCGAGGTGGAGGCGAGCTTGTGGGTCCAGGCCCTTAGCCTGTAGGGCCTGACACCGGTTCTGGGTGGTGTCCCAATGTGCCTGAATCTAAGCCTGCGGCCACACCGCCCTGAACGTGCCCAGTCTCCTCTGATCTTGGAAGCCAAGCAGGGCCGGGCCGGGTTAGTACCTGGATGGGAGAGTGTGCTGAATTCAGGCACCACGTGGAGGACCGGGAGTTGGAACTTTTCCATCAGTTGTTGGTGTGGAGGAAACGCACACGTTTGGTGTCAGAACTGTTGTGGATGGAGAATGTCTCAGTCAGTGATGCCGAAGGGCCCAGAGGAGAAGGAGCCAGACTCTGAAATCCACACAGCAGGCTTGTGCCCCTTGTCTGACCCCCAGGTTCTGTGAAGCTCTCCTGTCAGGGGCGCAGGCCCCGTGCTTGGCAGCGGAGACTGATTGGCAGCTGGTGGACGGCTGGTCCGGCCACACCGCCCGCCCCACTCCCAGCCGGTCCAGCGCCGTGTCCAGTCACGGGTCAGCTTAGTGGAGGCATCTAGCGCATTTCCCTGCATCGTGCGTGTGACGTCGAAGAGGGGCAGGGTGTGTGAGGAAGCTCAGGGTCACATGGGGTTCCTGGGCAGCTTGCAGTTTAGGAGGTTTCAAGTACATTTTGTATCTGTGTGTATTTCTTACTTAGTAGTGTCAGGTGGAATAAGGGATGTCTTGCTGGTAATCGCTTGACATCTTGACCGGTCCAGGGCTCCCCAGCACACATGGATTTGTCCTCCTCTCTCTACTTGGGGATGGCATTTAAAGCTGCCTCTTACGTGACTCTCCGTTTTGTTCCTGATAGTACAGGAGGGGTGTTCTCTGCAGCAGAGATAGGGTTCGGGCATTGTTTACCTGTGTGCCATGGGTCTGCATCCAAACCATCAATCTTGACCCTCGTCTCATTCTCCAGGCTTTTAAAATTGGGCTGCTGTTTGGGCGGTGGTACCCTGGGTGTGACTTGTGCACTCAGGATGTGTGTGTGTGTGTGTGTGTGTGTGTGTGGTCATCAGCGCAGGCTCCAGCTGCCCTGAGGTTTGTGAGGTGTATTCTAGCCAGGGACGCAGGTGGTGCTCAGGGAACATTTGCGCTCTCTGTGACCTGGGACCTTCTCCTCTTTGTGATGAGTTGACCCGGCATCTGGTCTTGAGAACTTCGTTGTGTGTGTCTCTGGGACGTTCACCAGCGGTCATGCTGCGTGCTCACGGCTGCTGTGAGCACTGCAGAGGCGCGTCCCTTTGGACCCTCCTCCAGTGGGCTGCCTGGCGTGGCAGTCTGGCCGTGTCAGCCCAGGCTAGCGATTCCAACAGCCTCCACGCTTTCCTGGGCTCCCTGGGGGCTGGCAGAGCTGTCCTTGGCTTCTCTCTCTGGTCAACGCTGCTTCTCCCTGCCCTCACAGACGTCCATCTGCCATCCACACCATGCCTGCCACACTCCACCCCTGCAGTCTCTCTGCAGGCCACTTTCTTGCGGTCCCCTAGCAGATTTGCCCGGTGGAAACAGAACGTGAACCTCGAGTCCTTTGAAATTCTCACGTAGCCACATAAAAAGCTGAAAGGGAGCAGGTGGAATGACTTTTCCTTAGACGTGAACACGTGATATCTAAACCAGCACACCCACAGTCCCATCCTGCTGATCCATGCAGTCTGGGATTTACTGGGGCAGAGTGGGTTCCATCCTTTGGACTGTGGGGTGCTGTCCGCTCACGGCACATCTGGGTCGAACCCGCCTCATGTCAGCTGCCGTGGCCGGTGGCCTCTGCTGGACGGCTTTGCTTTAATCCCAGCCGTCTTGACCCTCTGCCCGGAGCCTTGGCCGGGATGAGCCCCGGAGCCCTGGCCGGGATGAGCGCTGCCTCGCTGACCGCCTGCTTGGAATGGACTCCCCTGTGTGTTTGGAAGCCACGTAACGCTCTCAGGTCATCTGCTGGGTTGGTGGTGGCCCAGAGTCCTCGCTGCACACGACTGTGTGGTCGGTGGGCAGGCCGGCGCGGGGGGTAATTTTAGGTGACTCTTCTGAGCACGGAGTGTGTTGTCTTCACCCTGCGATGGCTTCTGGGCTAATTGAGCCCTAAACAAAAGGGCCTTCATCGCGGGCTTGTCCGCCCCTCCTCTGGGAGGCAGGGCGGGCTGGCCGTCCCTGAAATGTCACCCTCTGTCAGCGCTGCACAAAAGCCTCATGTCTGCGGCTCTGAGCTGATAGATGGCCTTTGTGCTGATTGAAAAACCCCAAGCTGGGCCTGGTGTGAACAGGGTTGGGGGGTAGGGGGCGGTGCTCACAGGGGCCGACCCAGGGTCAGCGGCAACGGGGCCTTCGTCAGGACCACCCGTCATGAGAGGCAGGGCACCCCGTATCTGGACTGGACTCTGAGGGCTGGAGCACGGTGGGCGTGGAGCCCGGAGCTGGGCCTGGGCCCGGGACCCGCTGGGCACCCTCCCCGTGGGTCCCATGCCCTGCCCGCCTTACCGCTCCCGGCATCTTTGTGAGAAACCAGCAATGATCATGTCACTGTCTTCTCGCCAAGATGCCAGGGGTAGTAAGGAGGGCGGGTCGTGACATGGTGGGCTTCTCTGGTGGCTCAGACAGTAAAGAGCCTGCCCGCAGTATGGGAGACTACGTTTGATGCCTGGGTCAGAAGATCCCCTGGAAAAGGGAATGGAAACCCACTCCAGTATTCTTTCCTGGAGAACCCCATGGACAGAGGATTCCCTGGAGAAGGGAATGGCACCCCACTCCAGGATTCTTGCCTGGACAGAGGATCCCCTGGAGAAGGGAATGGCACCCCACTCCAGTATTCTTGCCTGGAGAATCCTGTGGACAGAGGAGCCCCTGGAGAAGGGAATGGCACCCCTCTCCAGGATTCTTGCCTGGAGAATCCTGTGGACAGGGGGCTGCAGTCCACGGGGTCACAGGAAGCTGGACATGACTAAGAGACTAACACCCACAGGGAGAGGCTGGGGACTGTAACGGTGGTAAAGGGTGCTCCTGGCGCCACTGAATTCTGTGGTTAACGTGTGTAGGGTGGTGAATTTTACGTTGTGTATATATTCACCAGAATTAAAAAAAAATCGCGATGCACTATTTAAATATTTGTGTTAAAGCTTGACAGTTTTTCAGTTTTAAGGTGAAAGTTACCCTTCTAAAGTGTATCCCTGTCTACATGCCTGTCATACAAATCCTGCATCTTTCTTAGGCATCTGTTTCTGTTTAGACGTATAAATATGGATCTTAAAATTGTTTTCTTTTGATAGTTCAAGTCTTAGAAGAATTAAGAGTTTTGTTATCACCCGTTGCAGTTGAAAGATACCCAGTTTAATCACCTTGGAAAGAAACTCAGGAAGCAAAGTGATGGTCTCCTCAGCTTTTGTCCCATTTCCAGGGTCTATTGGCCAGATTACGGCTTTTAGGAAAGGTAAGGGTGTGCTGCAGACCCGGATGAGTCTGCCCAGTGAGGCCTTCGGGAATGAGAGTGAAAAGTGTTAGTCGCTCAGTCGTGTCCGACTGTTTGTGACCCCATGGACTGAAGCCCACTTGACTCCTCTGTCCATGGAATTCCCCAGGCAGGAGTACTGGAATGGGTTGCCATTTTCTCCTCCAGGGGATCTTCCCGACCCAGGGATCGAACCTGAGTCTCCTGCATTGCAGGCAGGTTCTTCACTGTCTGAGCCACCAGGGTGGAAGGGAAAGAAAAAGCCAAGAGAGAATCTCAGAACTGGGCTCTGGGAGAGGCGCTCGTTCTGTTTCTGAGCCGTGGGGAGGGATGCTGGAGGGTTTCGGCTCTCATGGCGCAGCCCTGCCACGGTGATGGTGAAGGACAGCTGCTACCCGCTTCCCTTACACCGTGACTCCCCAGCTCACGCCGCTACTGCAGAGCTTGTTGCATTGTCTGATGAGCGCGTGAGGGATGGAGGGGGGTTTTCTTACCAAGAAACTGAAGCTCAAAGAGATTGACGCTTTGAAACTTACACTGGGACCGGGGCTGCTGAGACTCCAACCTTGTTCTTCGACGCTGAAGTAGGATGATTATCTGTGATGCTTGATTTTTAAAGGACTGAGTGTGAAACTGATGGAAATACGTGAATGGAAGCCGTTTAAAAAGAAAACAAAAACCAAAACCCTAATGAGGTTATTACCATGGATATCCTTCAGCCACAGGGACATCCTGAAGTATCACCACAGTTGGTGGCAAAGCTTGAAACCTGTAAGAAGAAAGCTGTGCGATGTGGTTGTTTGAAGAGCGAGCAGGAAGGTTTTATTGTTTTGTGTTTACCCTGGAAGATCTCAAGGCTTTCAAGAAAGAACCTCAGGGGTTACAGCAGCCTTTCAGGAATGACAGCTGTTTGTACTTCCGGAGAAGATGGTATTGTTGTGGAGAGTGCCTGGGAGGGATGGGGGTGAAGCTGGACACAGGCCGCAGGAGTCAGGAGGTGACGGGGCGATGCTGGACACAGGCCGCAGGAGTCAGGAGGTGACGGGGCGATGCTGGACACAGGCCGCAGGAGTCAGGAGGTGACGCCAGCCCCGCCGAAGGAGAAGGGACACCTGGTCCCAGATGTGGCTCCGGGGCTCCCGATCGTGGTTTCAGGACATTTGGCCCCAGGTTGATCCTGACCTTGGCAGATGTGTGAGCGTGCTGCGCTGGCGGTGCTGCTCCGGGTTTCAGTGTGACCGTGTGTCGTGGCCGTTTTGGGTGTCACACCATGGCTTTCAGTGCCCCAAGGCCAGGACTCCCGCCCTGTCCAAGTGTGCTGGCCAGGCCTGCACTCTGGAGACTGGTCTTGCCCCAGGTGTTGCCGATGGCCCATTGAGAACCATGCGGGGCCCCCTTAGAGGTGGCAGCAGCTCCTTACTCCGACAGAACCCTCACTGCTGTGTCATGGGCTCGGTTTCAATGTGGTCAGGTTTCAAGGGCAATCTCGAGGTCAAAGGAACGCCCAGAGCTGGGCTTCTCACACTGAAGCACAGGATCCCTTTAGCAGGATGTGCAAACGTGTTTCTCAACAGGGACTTGCATCACAGGCACGGACCAGACATCGAGGGTTTTTGCTGCTGGAGTGTTGACCCGAGGGAGCCGGGAGTCCGCCAGAACTCGGGCACCTGAGGACTCAGCCCGTCTCTCCATCGCTGGGAACCAGAGTTTGGGGCCAGCGCCCCTCCTCCCAGCCTCCCAGGAGAGCCAGCGTGCTGCGCCGGGTCCTGCGTTTCCTTTCTAACACTCCAACCCTGGCCAGCAGCTTTGGCGAGAATTTACAGAACTGTTTTTTTTTTTGATGAAATATGTTCCTGGAGATGGGGGAGATGTTCCCTGTGTTTTAAAGTTGGAATGGTTCCCTAGTAAACTGGCCATCCCCAGACCCCTGTACACATTTTCCAGGATAACCCTCACTTCTCCCTGACCGGTAGAGGTGAAAGGCCAACGCCAAGGTCCCGGCGCAGCTTAGAGGAGGCCGAGGTTGGAGGGCCACGGCCATGGGCATGTTCCCAAAGGAGGGTGTTTGGACCCAAGTGACTGTCTCAGGTCAGTAGTTGTCTGCTGGGAAGAGGGCACACTTGAGTCTGTGGAAGGAGGGTCCGCAGCTGTCTCGTGGAGGCTGGAGGCCAAAAGTAGGTTAGGAGGAGACCCTTAAAAAAAAGATCTCACAGAAGTGAGTCCATTTTTACTAAATGTATTTTTTTCCTTTCTAAAAACTCAAAAGTTAACAGGTACATTCAGATCTATTACACATCATGTTCTCACCCATTGGTATCCACCATCATCTTAATTTCTTCTGGGGGTGGTCAGCTCCTTGTTTTGTACAGACCCTCCAAATAAAGCTGATCTGGTCACTTCTGTTTAGTTGGAGAAGTTCTTGAGATGGCGGGGTGGTGGTGAAAAGCCGTAGCCACATGCTGCCAGGGCTTGTGCCAAGCAGACCTACATGGAGGAACCACTTAACCGCTAAGGTTACGGATCACAGCGGACACCGCCGGGCATGTCGAGATGGGTTCTGACTACAGATTAGATGTGGGCAGGGGCAAGGGGAGGTGGGCTCATCAGCTACTCAGGTACAGGTCGGGGAAGTGAGGCGGAAAAGTGATGCCTCCTGTTTAAACAGTAGGTGTGAGGATGTTAGTCGACTCTGGGCTCAGTATGACTCAGTGCTGTGGCGTGGGAGTACTTGTGTGCGCACACACACACACACGCATGCACAAGTTGGGTGGCTGAGCCCTCAGGTTGCCTGCAGGGCGTGTAATCTGGGAGGAGTAGGAGCCACTGATCCACCGCTGGCGGACCACCCAGGCCGACCTCCGCCAGCTCCCTTCGCAAGGGTGTTCTGGATGTGGTGGGATCCACTGGGTGCGGGGCAGTGGCCTGGGGAGGGTGCTCATGTGGCGGCTTTCCTGTGCGCGTTTCTCTGGAGTGCCATTCAGCTTGAAGAATTTCCACCAGGAGAATCCGTGTGTGTCACTGGCAACCCCGTCAAGACACAGAAAATGACCGAGGCGGCGGTTTTCAGTCCCCTGCAAACAGACACTTTCTCTGACTCCGTGGTTAGTTCGTTCTTGTGCCTGTTAGTGAGGAACCACTCCCTAAATCTTTATTTGAATCGATGAATCAGTGCCTCGAGTTGAATAATTTTTGAACTGTTTGTAGGGAGGTCTTACCCAAATATAAACATGGCTGTAATAATAGAACCCCTTTTATTGATATGTCGCTGATTAATTTACACAAACACCTCTTATCTCCTCATTACGTGAAGAGCTTTCTCCTAGGGATCAGCAAGTGGAAACATGGGAAGGAGTCCCAATCAAAGCAGAACCGAGTGCAGACGGAGATAGAGGCAGCTGGAGAGTTAGAGGGAATTAGAGACGGCACTTGTCTTTGATTTCTGCATCTTCCTGGTGACGATCGGAGGTGTGCCTTGACTTCCGAGCTCACTGGGGGCCTTACTCTCCTTGAAGGACTGGCAGGACTGTGTTTCCTTTGGCGGCACAGGGGTCTCTTGTATGGGAAGGATGCTCAGGGCAGAGGTGGTCTGAATGGAGCCGCCTCCGTGGAGGTGGGGACCCACTGGGAAGCCCTGGGTCCTGCGGCTCCTGTATAGCTTCCCAGGAGCTGAAGCCCAGTCCTTTGCTGAGTGTAAGGAACTTGATCACTTTACCTGGAGGATTTTGTTCAAGCCCCTGCTAAATGAAAATTGTCATGGGGGAGGGTAGTTCTCAGAGCTTATTATGGATCAGGTATCTTAGAATGCAGGGAAAGCTGTGGTTCTTTCTCCTTCTAGCAGCCTTCAACGATCACCCCCCAGGGTCCCTCCCCTCATTTCCACCCCCAACCCTGGTGCTTGTCCTCGCTGCTGAGATGGGCAGACTTCTTTAGAACCCGAGGCTCACCGTGACTGCCTGCACGCCGGGTCGGGTCTGGCCTCTGATGACGTTTAACTCCTCCACATAGTGAAATCCTGATTTAGGATAGTAATTGGCTTTTAGGAGAGCTATTAACAGGTCTCCAGAGATGAGTCGTTAAGAAGTTACACTCTATCTGTTTAAATGGCTCAATTCCTTTTTGGGAAAATTTCTAGATTTCCCGAAATTCACAGAGGGATGCACATTGTTCTTTCTATTCCTTTTACATCTTTTTCTTTTTTTTTTAACTGGGGATTATTAGTGTAAATTACAGGCCAAGAATGCCAGAAACGTCTTGACTTAACTAAAATTTATCCCGGGGCTCAGTGACTACAGCTGGGCTCCCTTTATAGGTTGTGTGGGGGATTGTTGTTACTGATGGGACTCTTTCAAGACTCTTCCAGCACAGGTGGGCCCCACGTGGCTTGTTCTCCGAGCTTGTTTCAGAATTTCAACTCGCCCCTGAGGTTGGCCGCAGTTTGGATTTCCTGCTTTCCCGCGTGCCTGGGGCTTCCCTGTTTGTCTCCGTATTGAAATGCAGCTGTGCACCCTGTACCTGGGCTGCACCTGCGTCAGTCGGCCAGGATTGTGTGTCGACAGTGCCGCACGCTCAGGGGCTGAGGCAGCACGCATCGCTTTCTCGCACTTCGGAGGCCGGAAGTCCAAGGGCAGGGCACCAGCGGATTTGGTTCCCTGTGGGTCTGTGCTTCCTAAATGGCCATCTTCTCACCGTGTCCTTCTGTGGCAGAGGGGCCAGGGAGCTCTCTGGAGCCCCTTTTATAAAGGCATTAATCTGTTTCATGCCTGCCTGCTAATGCAGGAGACCCAGGTTCGATCCCTGGGTTGGGAAGATCCCTTGGAGGAGGAAGTGGCTTCCCACTCCAGTATTCTTGTCTGGAGAATCCCATGGATGGAGGAGCCTGGCGGGCCACAGTCCACAGGGTCTCAAAGAGTCAGACACTGAGCCACTGACATTTCCACTGAATCCCTTTCATGAGAGCTCCACCCTCACGACCTAATGACCTCCCAAACATCCTACCTCCTAATCCATTACCTTGGGGGTTAGGTTTCAACACGTGAATTTGGGCGGTGGGGGTGGCCACAGACATCCAGTCTAGAAGAATCTCTCTGCCACCTTTTCCAAGCTCTCCTTTCCTCAGGAATTCTGCAGACGCCCTTCCCTGGTCCCTCCTGGATCCAGCCCTCATTAAAGTATGCTGTTCACCCTTACGCTTTGAGAGATGCCTTTCTTCCAGTGTCTGATGTGATTTTTCAAGCCAGCTGAAGCCTTCAAATGTCGCTCCNGGTTTCAACACGTGAATTTGGGCGGTGGGGGTGGCCACAGACATCCAGTCTAGAAGAATCTCTCTGCCACCTTTTCCAAGCTCTCCTTTCCCCAGGAATTCTGCAGACGCCCTTCCCTGGTCCCTCCTGGATCCAGCCCTCATTAAAGGATGCTGTTCACCCTTACGCTTTGAGAGATGCCTTTCTTCCAGTGTCTGATGTGATTTTTCAAGCCAGCTGAAGCCTTCAAATGTCGCTCTTGGCTCTTCATGGTGATGAGGGCCTTGCCAGCAGCAGGCGCCATGTCCCCCTTGGGATGGCTGCCTTTGGAGTGAAGATGATCTAGAGGAGGTGATGGGCACCTCGGCGTTCTCGTCATCACGTGTTGCCAGGAGGGAGAACGCGGGCTTAAGTGGGGATGATCTGGGTAAAAGGACACGGGATTCCAGAGTCCAGGGGAAGGAAGAGGCGAGATCCTGTGGGAGGAGGTTTGAAAAGGGTTAGAAAGTGTGTTTTCTTTTGCTGTCAGCATCTATCCCGATTTTTACTCAATGAGAATTTCTTTATGGTTCGGATTTTTAAAACTAGTTCTATTTTTTTTTTATCATGCAAACAGAAAGCAACTGTAATTTCTCCCACAAAGATGAATGTTATTAACCCTTCGGTGCGCGTCCTCCCTGTTCTCGCGGATGCTGCATCTCCCAGGGCTGTGGGTATGTGCACGACCTAGTGGTGGGCAAGGAGGCTGAGCTCCTTGTGTCCGGGTGTGTGTGTGAAGACTGGTACGAGGCTGGTGGTGGATAAACATGAGTGATGAGCTGGGAGAAAAGTGTCGGAGAAGCTGAGCCCGGCCACGATTATAAAAGGCTCTTAGAAGGACCTTATCTGTTACTTTGGGATAAGATGCAAAGAAAGGGTCGTGCCCTCTACGCAGGGCTGGTGATGGATGGGGTCATGGCAGAGTGCTCCCCTCCTTGCTACAGCCTCCTTTCTCACTGGGAGATGATCCTGGGACAGGGACCAAGCAGAGGTGGGCTTTCCCGAAGGTCATGACCAGCATAGCCCCCGATTGCACCCTCAGCTTCAGCCGGTCCATCAGATCCAAAGGGAAAGATCAGAGACATTTTTTAAAAAGTCTATGCACGTGATAGGAATGAACGGATTCGATGTGAAGGACTTGAGCAGGAAATAATGTGACGTCTTGGTCATAGCTCAGTTGGTAAAGAATTCACCCACAATGCAGGAGACCCCAGTTCGATTCCTGGGTCGGGAGGATCCGCTGGAGAAGGGATAGGCTACCCACCCCAGAGATCTTTAGCTTCCCTTGTGGCTCAGCTGGTAAAGAATTTGCTTGCAATGCGAGAGACCTGGATTTGATCCCAGGGTTGGGAAGATCCCCTGGAGAAGGGAAAGGCTACCCACTCTGGTATTCTGGCCTGAAAAATTCCATGGACTGTATAGTCCATGGGGTCGCAAAGAGTTGGATATGACTGAGGACTGCAAGGAGATCCAGCCAGTCCATTCTGGAGGAGATCAGCCCTGGGATTTCCTTGGAAAAGCTGAAACTCCAGGACTTTGGCCACCTCATGTGAAGAGTTGACTCATTGGAAAAGACTCTGATGCTGGGGGGGGATTGGTGGCAGGAGGAGAAGGGGACGACCGAGGATGAGATGGCTGGATGGCATCACCAACTTGATGGACGTGGGTTTGAGTGAACTCCGGGAGATGGTGATGGACAGGGAGGCCTGGCGTGCTGCGATTCATGGGGTCGCAAAGAGTCGGACACGACTGAGCGCCTGAACTGAACTGAGCTGAGCGACTTTCACTCGGTCTCGGATCTAGAAGCCCGACCGCAGTCCGTGGTGGAGTGTGTCCTGAAGGCCGACGGGCCTGGGCTCAGGGAGTCAGCCTCGCTTTTTCTCAGCGGCGCGTCTGTCCCCAAGGAATCCGCGTGTCCTGAGAGCTGCGTGTGTCTGTGTCCCTCAAGTCTGAGACGGAGCGAGAGGAAGCGGCTCAGATTCTGAGGGGCCCAGGCCCGGGAGGACGGGGAGCTGTGTCTAGGGGGGTCGATGAGGCGGTCAGGAGCTGTGCCTGTCCCGCCCACCCCACACGGGGACGGTGCTTGTCCCGCAGAGCGCAGGCCCCCGGGATGTGGGCTTTGCTAACGGGCACCATGCTCTTGAGCCAGGAGACGTGCCACGGCTTACAGAAGGAGCCTAGCGCTAGTGGCGTGAGGGGGGCCTTTCCTTTGCACGAGATGATGTCTTCCAGTGGTTTTTTTT
>SJYH01000982.1:2551290-2561538 GCA_006408735.1 Sylvicapra grimmia | reverse complement strand
TATGTGTTTTTTTTTTTTTTTTTTTTTTTTTTTTTAAATTAGTTTTTATTGGAGAACAGTTGCTTTGCAATGTTGTGTTAGTTTCTGCTATCAGAATGCGTCAGGTGTATGCATACACATATCCTCTCTTTGTTGGATCTCCTTCACATTCTGGTCACCACAGAGGAGCTGAGTGTGTTCCCTGTGCTATAGGGTAGGTTCGCGTTAGGTATCTATTTTATACGTAGCATCAATAGTGTATGTGACTCAGCCCCAATATCCTGATTTGCCCCACCCCCTATATATCCCTTGGTATCCATGTGTGTGTGTGTTAGTCGCTCAGACGTGTCCGACTCTTTGCGACCTCATGGACTGTAGCCCGCCAAGCTCTGCTGTCCTTGGGATTTCCCAGACAAGAATACTGGAGTGGGTTGCCATTTCCTTCTCCAGGGGACTCTTCCCAGCCCAGGGGTTGAACCCGAGCCTCCCACATTGCAGGAGGATTCTTCACCCACCGAGCCACCAGGGAAGCCCCTTAGTGTCCATAGGTTTTTTTTCCTGCTACCTTTTATAGATTCTGCAGTTGATGAATTTAAATTTGCATAGCGGTCAGCTTGCTGCTGCCCAGCGTATAATCCTGTTCGCCTCTCCTGTGTGTGGAGCCTATAGACAGAAAGCCACTCAAAATGATTTTCTTGGTTTGTTTTGCTACACAAAATAAGGTTTAGTGGGAGCATATGTGTGTGCGCATGCTCCGTTGTGCCCGACTCTTCTGCTACACCATTGAGTATAGCCCGCCAGGCTCCTCTGTCCATGGAGTTATCCCAGTAGGAATACTGGAGTAGGGTTGCCAATTCCTTCACCAGCCAGGGATCTTCCCCACCCAGGGACTGAACCCACATTTCCTGTCTCTTTCATTGGCAGGTGGGTTCTTTATCATTGAGTCACTAGGAAAGCCCCTTAGTAGAATTAGCTCAGGTTAAAAGCTGATGTTTCTCTTTACCCTTTGAGACAAGAACTTCCAGAGCAGTCCATGTCCCAGCCACCCTGACTTCCCTGCTGGCCTTATAGAGTGTTTGCAGATGGTCAGCAGGCTCTGGAATGAGCAAATTAACTCTCTCTCACACTCTCTGGCCAGTCCGAGGTCTGTAGCATCCTCGCCCTCTAAATACTGGGCACACTCCTCTCAACTTGCGTGCCCACATGCACTCAGGTCGGTGAACACTAGATCTTGTGTCTGGGCCCATTCTGCAAAGCCAGGAAAGAGTGGTCTGATGACACTTGTAGGAGAGGGTGGCCTTGGGTCTGGCCATGCTTTCTTTAACTAAACTCCCAGGGTCCTAGTTGTAGGCTCACCAAAGTCAAGTTTGACTCTTGGGCCAGTGTTGGTTTTGACAACAAGACCTGTAAAGCTGGGCTCTCCGGCCGGTACGGAAGCAGTTCTGTGGCCACTCACGTAGGTCTCGTGGATCATTCGGACCACGCTAGTTAATGTTTCTGTGGGCCAGGCTCTGTTCTCAGCCCGGACCATTTACCCCAACCCCTGAAATACAAAGATTACAGGAAATGGCACCCCACTCCAGTACCCTTGCCTGGAAAATCCCACGGACAGGGGAGCCTGGTGGGCTGCAGTCCAGGGGACCGTAAAGAGTCGGACAGGACTGAGCAGCTTCGCTTTCACTTTGCCTTTGCAGGAGATGCACCCGTGGGGCTTCTTGCACAGGCACACGCTGGACAGTCCCTGCAGGAAGCAGATCGTGATGCGTCCAGGCTCTTGTGCCAGCAGCATTTTTCCTTTTTGCCTAAATGTCTCTGTAACCGGGGGTCGGGGTTGGGGGTGGTTTACAATGTGTTGGTTTCTGCCTTACAGCAGTGGTACCGTGCTCCCTCGTGAGCCTCCAGNTAGATGTGTATAAGAGACAGGCTGTAGGCTGACCTCTGCTTGTTGATGGAGAATGCCTCTCACAACACAGCAATCTCCGGGCGGCAGCCTACACAGCAGAATCTGCCTTGCTTCGTGCCAACTGGGGTAAACATTCGCAAAACATGTTTCGGGAACAGAAAATGAGTTCATTTGGAAATAGCGGGTTATCAGCCTCTGCTTGTTTGGCACGTGGTGGCTTTGAGAGCTCCTGCTCGGAGGGTTCAGTTCAGGCTGACACGCGCCGTCCCCGGTCAGGCCTTGTCTTCACGCCTCCGTAAGCACCTTTCCTGCTCCCTGTCCCTGTGCTGGATCGTCCCCGTCGCCCGTGGTGCTCCCCGGCCAGCTGTCAGTCCCGTGGTCCTTCCAGCAAGGCTGGGCGTGTGTGGAAGGTCTGCGTGCCTCCCAATGACACAGTTGGGATGGATTTCTAGAATTTTGGCTCTTCACCCCTCCTTTCACTTTAGACGTTCTTCTCTGAATGAATGACATTTCTGCTCTCTGCCGCACTAGGTTATTAACTTTGTATATCAGATTTTTCTTGGGTATTGTAGTGTTTTCCAGCTTTTATGAAACACTTACTATTTGTAATACGACAAAAGGTCAGATTTAATAAGGTATCGTACCCAAGAGGAATATTGTGTTTCCGTTGGAAAGATAATTCCAGTGTGAGCTTGCCTCATGGATAAGTTAGATCACACCAGTTATGTCCAGAAGTGGGGCCTCCAGGGGAATTGGTCATCGTTAATTACTCACAGAAGAGCTTGGAGCCCTGGCCAGCCGGCCTGGAGCTGATGGCCGGAGAACAGCTCTCTGCAGCCACGGTCCCAAGCGACTCTGCTGAAAAGCAGCTTCTTAACCGTTGAGAGAACCTTGTATCCTTCTCATTGAAAAGTATTAAACGGTTCAGATTCTAAAATCCAGAGAGAAGACCATGCCAATATGATTGTGCACCTCCTTGATGTAAAAATTCCATTTGCTTTTGCTCTTTGGGGTGTGGTTGCGTGTATGTTTGTGAAAGAAACATTAGAGGGAGGGAGGCCCACCACCACCACCTGCTCCGTCTGTGTTGACAGCGGTTTGCGTCTTTCCATCCGCATCCCTTTAGACTGTGGCCCGAGTGTGTGTCCTTAGGACACGGTGTTCTGTGTGAGAACCCACAGGGTAGCACACTGACTGTGTCCTTCTGCAGTATGAGTGAAAAAACAAACAGCCCATCATTTGGGGGACTTCTCTGGTGACCCAGTGACTAAGATGCCATTCTGCCAATGCAGGGGGCTGGAGTTCAGTCCCTGGTCGGGGAACTGAATCCCAGATGCCGCTGAGGGTCCTGTATGCTGCGTGCATATAGCTTCTGTATGTATACACACATGCAGGACACAACTGCATACATGACACACACTGCATTCATGCAGGACACACACTGCATTCATGCAGGACACACACTGCGTACATACAGCATCTAACACCCGGTGCGCCCAAAGCAACAAGTAAGCGAATTAACAAATAGAAATGCATGTCGTTCTGGTTCTTTCCTCTTACCTGCTATAGAATGTTTTGTTTAGGGAGTTCCCTGGCAGCCCAGGGGTTAGGACTCCACACTTCCACTTCAGGGGCTCTGCGTTCAGTCTCTGGTCTGGGAGCTGAGATCCTGCAGGCTGCACAGTGCAACCAAAAAATAAAAAAAGAATATGCCAGCTCGAATTGATTTCATAGTTGAGTGTGTATGTATTTCTTTAGATGAGTGAAGGCTTTTGGGTATTGAAATGCTTTTCCTGGGTGCTGTAGAGTGAGTGCATGTATGTTGGAGGGGTGTGTGTATGTGTGTGTGTGGGGGGGGGGCTTAGAGGAATTCGTGTCCTGCTGAGAGAATTGAGCCCCGGCTCCAGGTACTGAGTCGGGACTTGAGGTGCGTCTCTTTTCCTCCCTAGCCTTGACATCTGAGGCTGTGGCGGCCACCTCTGCCTAGCAGGGTGCTGGAGGAGGACCACACCTCGGGCTCTGGGATGGCACCCCTGCAGTCGTGGGGGGTGCAGGGTGGGTTGTGCCGAGGCTCCCTGGACAAGGTGTGATGCCCGGCACGCCTCGGGCCCTGGGCTAAGCTGGCGGAGGCAGCAGGAGGGTATCCCGGGGGTCCCTGTGACCGGGGTCAGGGCGGCTCTGCGGTTCGTGAGGAAGGTGTGTTGCCAGTGGTCTGACTGANTGTGTGTGTGTGTGTGTGTGTGTGTGTGTGTGTGTGTGTGTGTGTGTGTGTGTGTGTGTGTGTGTGTGTGTGTGTGTGTGGGTGTGTGTGTGTGTGTGTGTGTGTGTGTGTGTGTGTGTGTAGCGGGGGGCGGGCTTAGAGGAATTCAGGTCCTGCTGAGAGAATTGAGCCCCGGCTCCAGGTACTGAGTCGGGACTTGAGGTGCGTCTCTTTTCCTCCCTAGCCTTGACATCTGAGGCTGTGGCGGCCACCTCTGCCTAGCAGGGTGCTGGAGGAGGACCACACCTCGGGCTCTGGGATGGCACCCCTGCAGTCGTGGGGGGTGCAGGGTGGGTTGTGCCGAGGCTCCCTGGACAAGGTGTGATGCCCGGCACGCCTCGGGCCCTGGGCTAAGCTGGCGGAGGCAGCAGGAGGGTATCCCGGGGGTCCCTGTGACCGGGGTCAGGGCGGCTCTGCGGTTCGTGAGGAAGGTGTGTTGCCAGTGGTCTGACTGAAAGGGAGTGCGTTGTGGACTGTGTCCACTGTTATATGAAGATGCCTTGTTATTACCCCAGCAAAATGCCTAGTTTTTCAGCCTTGTCACCAAATTTTAGCTCCTGGCAGGCTTCAGCTTGAAAGGGATTTAAAAGATGGCCCACACATAAAGGCATGTGTTTAGGATGTGTTTAGGATGTCTGTACGAGTATTTAGGATGTCTGCCCAGCTCTAGTGTGAAGCTGTCCATAATCACGTGTGTGAACTGTGGACAACACTGTCTTGCTTTGTTTCAGCTGGGACTTTTCATGGTGATCATTGTTTAATGCTGTTCCCAACGGAAGGTTAACATAAAATAATTCAGGGCCTTGTCACATGTTCCTGGCAGGGAATATACAACGGCCAGTTCATCTGGAAGCGTGACAGCAAGGGGTGGAAGCCTTCAAAATGTTCACACGTATGGTCTAGAAATTAGAGAATAGTGTACTTTCCTATAATATCCTATTAGGAATACTCTTTCCTACTGAATATTCTATTCAGTATTACAGGAAATAGAATATTAGAGATATTTGTAGAAAGAAGGCACAAGTATTTGTTTCTCCATTTTATTAGAGTCAAAACGTTGGAAAATGTAAGTGTCCGCGCTTATGTCTGTGTTGTGAGCAGAGATAACCGAATACAGGTGCCCACTCTCCCTTGTAAGATTGTTTGATGGATTAGCGGGGAGACCCAGGTAAGGCCCACGGGACAGGCCCCGGGGCTTGGTGAGTGGTGGTGTGAGGTTATGCCATCGTCTTGTGAAGGACAGATGCATCTGGAAGGTTGGAAGGATGGTTCACCAGGACGGCTGTGGTTAGGGCGGTGGGTTTCACAGGTGGTTTTCCCCTTTTATTTGTTTGGTTTACAGATGCTCCTCTTTTCTTAGAGGATCAGGTATTTCTGAAGGTTCTATAAGTAGAAGTGGCTTGAATGGCAGTAAAATTTTCTTTTCTTGAAAACAAAATGCCGCTGAGGGTGGAAGTCCTGTGGAGGCCAGCGAACACTTTCCGGGAAGGGCCGGAGGGCGAGCATTTGGGGCGTTGAGGGCTGTCCACTCCTGGAGCGGCGTCTCAGCCGCTTTGTGAAAATGCTTAAGCAGATGGTCGGGCTGAGTCTTGGTGAGACGGTGTCCACAGGACACACGCTGCGCTGGATACGGCCCGCGGGCCGTCGTTCCACAGCCTGTGGTGTTGTAGGTCCTGGCGGGTTTCACGGTGGAAATCGAGCAGAAAGGGGCCCAGCCGCCATGTAGGTGTACTGAGTTTATTTCCATCGTTCTCATAAAGCTGACTTTCCAGCTGGACTGCGCACGTTGTTATTTGATTGGATGCTGTGGAGATTGCGGGACAAAGGCTCAGCCTTTCTCTGAGGGGAGTGAGCCCTTCTGCTCTGGGTTGACAGCGGCCAGGGGTGCGGTCCTCGGATTCCTCGCTCGTGCTCGTCTCCACAGCCTCCAGTGCCGGCCCTTGCGATGCCAAGTCCGGTTCCAGTCTCCATTCGGGAGTGGCGCCTGCTAGCTCATCACTCCGGGAAAGTCACAGTAAAGCGTCATGTCCCGACCGAGCCTCCCGCCACCCGCTGCGGTGTTTTCCCTGGGACAGAACACCATCAGGGGTCATGTTTATTGCGGAGAACGGGAATTTTGGGCAGTGGGGGGCCACAATTTTTCTCAGTGATTTGAACGTTAATTTTGAGTTCTGCCTGAAGGGTGATGAGGATGCATCAGAACTGGAGAAATGCGTCCTGGAGTCTTCTTGACTGGAGAGGGGAAGGGTGGACTTAGGAAGGACATGCTTGCTTGTAAGGAAGGGAGGGAGGACCCGAGAGGGCGCCGTGTGCTTGGTCCACGTGGGAAGACGGCCCGGCCCCCACTCACCTGCTGGCCGGCGTCCTCCAGGGCAGCTGTGGTGGGAGGAGAGGGGGGCTCACGCGAGACCCCAGTGAGTCAGGGCTCGGAAGGCTCTGGGGAGAGTCCGCCGGCGCGGATGGAGGCGACTTCATGAAGCATCGCCACCTCCGATGCTTTCGCTGCAGCGGGGCTGCTGTTGGACCAGAGGACAGGAAGCCGGATTGTGGCTGTGGCCTCGCGCCTGGTGTCCCCCCGGAGGACCCTGGGGAGAGGTCAGGGACACTGGGCAGGGTGGGGCCGGCACGGAGGAACGCTTCGCTGGGTTTCTGGGGGTGGGCTTGGCAGAAGGGCAGCCTGGACGTGTGGTCTGGGCAGAGAGATGGGTGAGCAGGTGCACGTGCCCAGAGGCCTGGAGGAGCGAGGGGAGGTGGAGGCTGGGTGTGCAGGTGGGCAGGCCCTGGCGGGCCTCTGCAGTGAGGCTCCAGGAGTGGAAGGAAGGCGGGCAGGGGGTGGGTCAGGATGCCACGGGCACAGCCAGACGCTGCAGACCAGGCGAAGGAGAACATGATGGGCACGCAGGAGGAGCATCTCCAGGCTGGGGACCTAGCATCAAGCACGGGGATCACCGCTGCTAACCCGAGGGAGCGGGCGTCATGGACAGCAGCCAGTGACCGTCACTCAGCGGATTTTTATGAAGCCTCATGAGTCCCAAGGACTTCTGAAGCAGGTATTCACCATTCCATCGCTGTGTATGGAAGATTTCATCGCATTTTTTTCCCAGTAGAGTAGTAATACATGTATGTGAAACTACAAAGTAGAGCATCATAGGGAAGTTTTATGCCAAGTAAAGCACACAATAAAAGGAAAGATACCGTTTGGAAAACCTATTACACGTGATCATTAATGTTTTGCTGGACTTCTGCTAAACGTTTTTCTGTACATTCTTCCTTGTGAGATGAGATGTGTGATGTAAAATTTTGAAGCCTTTTGGCCAACGCATCTTCCATGTCACGTCATAACGTGGCACAGCCATGTTCTGTGTACGTCTCAAAGGCTTAGGGACACAGGGAGGGGGCAGTGGGCACTGTTAGGCTCCAGTCTTCACGTTCAGGGATTCTGCTTCTTCGCTGCCTTGATGCTGTTTGGCAGCCCAGTGGCTCTGGCGGGGGGGCACCTGTCCTTCATCTGCACAGAGTGCCACCATGGCAACGGTCAGCCCCGCCTCCCCCTAATTATTTGAACCCAGGCCCATGGGCCACCCGGGCCTGCATAATGTATGAGCCCAAGGGACATCCCCGCGCGCAGCCTGATCAAAACAAAGAGCCCGCCTCCGAGAGCTGGCGGCAGATTGTGGAAACATATTGTGAACACATTCCCTGGCAACGATGAACCGTGTCATCAAACGCATCTCTGGTCCGTCACAAAATATTTTGACAAGGCCCACCGGCTAGCGCCTTCTTATGCAAATACCTGGCAAGGCCCAGATCCCAGGGTGACCCCCGAGTGGGAATCTGGAGTGGGGGGCGGGGGATGCAGCCCACGTCATCAGGGTTCATCCCCCCTGCAGAGAAGCACACATGGAGAAAGCTCTGTTTCTGTTCTCATGTGTAAATAGCCGAATCGGTCCTGACGCTCAGATCCTGGGGGGCGGGGATCATGAAAGGGTGTCCCCCAGAGGACTTGGACAGGGCGCTTCAGGAGAGCCGAACTGAAAAGCCACGTGAGGCTTGTGAGGTGACGCCGGGAAGGACGGTGGATTGGCCACCCCTGACCAGCCAGAGCCGGGTGGTTGGAGAGGGGTGGGGTGGAGTTGGCCGGCTGGTCGGGCATCGTTGGTCAAGAGGGGCCTTGTGCCCACGAACCAGAATGTGTGGTCCCCACTGTGGCTTGCCTGCCCTCCCACCACAGGTTCCCGGGCTTGGGGATCACCTCTCCTAACGCTGTGCTGCTTCTGGGAGGGCCAGGCCTGCTGGGGCGCACAGTCAGCTCTTAGGAGCAGCTGCCGTGGGCTGGACTTCGGGGTGAGACGTTAGAGCCTCTGTGTGCCTTGGAAAAGGGGGGTAATATCTATGCAACATGCTTGCAGTGAAAATGCAGTGAGAGCTGTGTGGAAACGCGCTTAGGCGTGCCTGTGGCAGGCGGGAAATGCTAATGAGGCACCGGTAGTTCTTGGTCCCAGTCCGCAACTGGGTCCCCAGAATAAAGACCCACGCTTCCCCTCTTGCTGTGGGGGTGGCTGCTCTCCTGAGATGCAGCTGGGGGTGCTATGTGGCAGCTTCTGGTCACCCTCCTTCCGGGAGAGCGGGGGGTGTGGGGGGTCCCTTCGCACCTTTGCCCTTTCACCCCTTCCTCTCTGATTGTTCTCTCCTCTGTGTCTGTTAGTCCCTTAGTCGTGTGTGACTCTTTATGACTCCATGGACCGTAGCTGCTAGGCTGCTCTGTCCATGGGATGCTCCAGGTAAGAATACTGGAGTGGGTTGCCATGCCCTCCTGCAGGGGATCTTCCCAACCCAGAGATCGAACCCAGGTCTCTCCTCCTGGGGCCCCTTCCGTATTGGAACTGGAAGGGGTCCAGGTTTGTGGAGCACCCTCCCAGCCTTACCTGGGACACCCCACCTGGACACTCCATTGACGGGAGGGGCCTGCCCTTCTGTCTGCTTTAAGCCACTCTTAGTTGGGGTTCCCAGGCATATGTGGCCAGCGGACTGTGATTCATACACAAAGTGAGAATGTGGTGTCCAGGAGACTCGGGAGGCTGACTGCCCCTGCAGTTCAGTGTCTCAAGCTGAATTAACAGTCTGTCTCTCAGGGGGTGAACCTCTTACCCCTAGAGCAGAGTTTCCAAGAGACTGCCTGGCCGACGCTGAGACCCGCGGGCCATGTTCCGGGGCTGGGGGACGTGCTGTTTGGTGGCCCCTCTGCCTCTCCAGCTCCATGAGGACGGTCCAGGCTTTGGTGAGCTGCCAGATCCGAGATACACCGGAGGCTGTCAGGTGACCGTCTGTTGACGGCTGAGTTCTACACGGCTGGTTTTCTGAGCCGCGATCGGGCAGGCTTGGGCAGGTCACGGCTGCAAACAAGAAGCTCCGGATGCTTCTGTTTTTCTAGTTCCGCCTGGCTTCTCCGGGGAGCGAGGCTCTGTTGTCTCTCCTTGCTGATGAGGTGGTTGTGTTTCTGCTGCAGAACAGAGCCCGCTGATTTAATCAGGAGGCAGGAGAGCCGGCCGCTGGCTGCTCGTCTGCCCAGCCTTCCTTTCGTGGTGCCCGATGGTGTGCCAGGGGAGCTTCATTGCGGGTGCTGTCGCCTTGATTTGCCTGTCGGGATGGACATCATGGTTTCAGAGGAAGGTCCCGGAGCCCAGCGGCTGGAAAACAGAGACAGCCGGGTTGGCAGATCTGCCTGGCCCTAACTCGCGTAGGAGGCATTTCTGTTTCGAAGTCAGCAGCCCAGCGGGCAGCCTTACCCCTCCCTCTGGGCGAGCTTGGTGGACTTCTGCATTCTGCTTTGCTTGAGCCCCTCTCACAAAAGCGGCAGCGAGGCGGGCCCTGATTTTTCCCTAAGCCTCAGGGTGAGGCAAGACCCGTGCACGGGGGCTGAACGCTGGAACTTGAAGACAAGCAGCTGTGACTTGAAGACATACAGTGGGGCTTTTCCCTTGATCATCCCACCACTGTGTCTCTTCACCTTGGAACTTCTCCTTGGGGTCCTGGGAGTGGTTTATGGGATGAGTTTGCACTGGCTTGTCCCTGGATGAGAGTTCTGCTTTTTGAAAGCTGTGTGTTT
>SJYH01000982.1:2507824-2531350 GCA_006408735.1 Sylvicapra grimmia | reverse complement strand
GCACGTACACACCGCGCCCCCCCACCACCTCCTCTGCCCCCCGCCCCCGGGGCAGTGGGCTTTGGTTTCTGTTTTGACTGTCAGCCCCTCATTCAGGGCAGGTCGTGAAACTGTGATGACGCCCTCGCCCTGCATCCAGGCTGCTGATGGGCCGTGGCCCGTCCAGCTCTGCTCTCTCCTCACACTGCATCATGAGGGTCCCTGAGGAGCGACTGTTGGACTCTCAATTAAAGTGCCTTAAAGGTCAGCAGTGAGGTGACTTCCCCTGAGTGGTTCTCGCCCTGGAAAGAGGGTTTTCCTTGTCCATTGTGTATCCAGCCACAGCCTGGAAAGCGCTTCCTCCTCTGCAGGGTGGTGCCCTCTTGGCGTGATTGTTGCCATAAAGTTAAAGCCACGTGAAGACAGGAGCAGAGGCCACGGCAGAACCGTGGCTGTGGGGCTCGGTTCCAGGACATGGGAAGTGGGGCGCCTCTGCACCCCAAGCTAAAGCCATAGCCGGCAAGGGACAGGTGGGTCCAGGCAACCCCCCTCCAAACACCTTCCCCTCCTCCTACCGTTTCCCGTCTCTTAAGGCAGGAGCTGGCCCGCTGGAGTCATGGCTTCAGATTCCCTGCCTTCCCTCCCTGCACTGCTGTGCGACTGAGTGATGCCCCTCCAAGGCTCTGGGCCTTTATTTGGAAAAGGAGAAGGGTAATGGTACCCACCTCCAAAAGTGGATGGAGGCCGTGATCGGATCTAAAATGCGCATGCCCAGGNAAGGCAGGAGCTGGCCCGCTGGAGTCATGGCTTCAGATTCCCTGCCTTCCCTCCCTGCACTGCTGTGCGACTGAGTGATGCCCCTCCAAGGCTCTGGGCCTTTATTTGGAAAAGGAGAAGGGTAATGGTACCCACCTCCAAAAGTGGATGGAGGCCGTGATCGGATCTAAAATGCGCATGCCCAGGTGCCTGGGTTTTCGAGCACCTGCGGAATTAACCTTCGTTAAGGTTATCCGGGTCCAGCTGTGGCCGCCCTGCTAATGCGGTCAGCTCAGTGGCTCCCCTGGATCTTGGAGGGCTCCGAGTGATCTGACTTCCGTGAGGGCAGTTAGATATTTCTAGAAAGCTTATTTAAAGCCCTGAGGGACTTCCTTGGTGGTCCAGTGGTGAAGGCTTTGCGCTTCCAATCCTGGAGGCACAGGTTCCATCCCTGGTCCGAGNAGGTGGCCCCCAGTGGGAGGGTGGGTGCATTCCCTGGGCAGAGAGCTCTGGGCCCAGAGGACTCTGGGACAGAGGGGAAGTTCAGTTTCCCCTGAGTCTAGCAGAGATGTTTATTTTTCTGTTACAGAATAAGTCCTGGTAACATTTTGGGTGCAGTTCTGCCCTCTTCTTCCAGGGGATTTTAATTTTTCTGTTATTCCATCATNGGCAGAGAGCTCTGGGCCCAGAGGACTCTGGGACAGAGGGGAAGTTCAGTTTCCCCTGAGTCTAGCAGAGATGTTTATTTTTCTGTTACAGAATAAGTCCTGGTAACATTTTGGGTGCAGTTCTGCCCTCTTCTTCCAGGGGATTTTAATTTTTCTGTTATTCCATCATTGACTTTGCCACACTTTAAAAGCCTTTCACCCTTGTTACATGTCTTTTTAAAATGTGTGACTCTGATGATCTTTCAATGCTGTACCATTCTTCCAAAATTCAGAGAAAACAAGAAAGGATGGGGGAAAATAGAACATTTGGCTCTTCACTGAATCGGTTGTTTTAAGACATTTGCTAAAGTGTTTATCTAAAGTGGTCTGTTACATCAGAAATGGCAGGAAGGACGTCCACCCTCCGTGTCCTGGAGCAGTGCTCTGCACACCTCATCGGAGAGGCCTGAGTAGCATCTGGAGATGTCTCGAGACAGAGTCCTGGCCTCCTCCACCGGTGATTCTGATTCAGGGGGTAGACGTCTCGAGACAGTCCTGGCCTCCTCCACCGGTGATTCTGATTCAGGGGGTAGACGTCTCGAGACAGTCCTGGCCTCCTCCACTGGTGATTCTGATTCAGGGGGTAGACATCTCGAGACAGTCCTGGCCTCCTCCACTGGTGATTCTGATTCAGGGGGTAGACTTCTCGAGACAGAGTCCTGGGCCCCTCCACCGGTGATTCTGATTCAGGGGGTTTGGGCCGGGCCTGAACATCTGCATTTCTAATGTGTGCTGGTCTCTCTGTGGATCCTGCTCATTGGGACCACATGGCAAGGAACACTGCCCTGGAGATTCCAGGGCTTTAAAGGGCACCACAGAGTTTTCTTGGGCTCCCAAATCACGAGGGACAGTGACCGCAGCCACAAAATTAAAAGCTGCTCTCTCCTTGGAAGAAAAGCTATGATCAACCTACACAGCATGTTAAAAAGCAGAGACATGACTTTCCCAACAAAGGTCCGTCTAGTCAAAGCTATGGTTTTTCCAGTATGGGTGCCAGATTGGACCATAAAGAAAGCTGAATATTGAAGAATTGATGGTTTTGAACTGTGGTGGTAGAGAAGACTCTTGAGAGTTCCTTGGACTGCAAGGAGATCCAACCCGTCCATCCTAAAGGAAATCAGTCCTGGGTGTTCATTGGAAGGACTGATGCCGAAGCTGAAGCTCTAATACATTGGCCACCTGATGCGGAGAGCTGACTCATTGGAAAAGACCCTGATGCTGGGAAAGATTGAAGGTGGGAGGAGAAGGGGACGACAGAGGGTGAGATGAGATGGTTGGATGGCATCACTGACTCCGTGGACATGGGTTTGAGCAAATTCCGGAAGATAACGAAGGGCGGGAAGCCTGGCGTGCTGCCGTTCTGCGGTTGCCGAGAGTCTTAGCGTGACTTAGTGACTGAACAGCAACGGATCGCGCAGTGTATCAGGTGTCACTAATTTAAGCATCTGGGCTGAGCCTAAGCGTCATGGGGTTGATAAATGTGAAGCCAATTAGCAGCGCTTCAGCTCTTCCATCTAGGTCATGGGCTGGCTTGTCTTATTATTTACTCCAGAGTACCTTTTACATCAAAGGTAGTGGCTTTTAAATTTCAAGCTCAGGTTAATTTGTGGAGTTTCCAAGGCAAGAGAATTCAGTAAATCAAACACGATGACCCATGTTGGTGGACAATCAGAAAAACGCCTTTTCAACTGGGGAGTGATCTTTGGATGGAAGAGATGAAAATATGCATCAGTCAGACCTGGGAGGAGTGAAGAGATTGTGAGGGAGCCCCTGGCTGCTCTGCGCGCTGCGGGGACAGGGGGGCGGGATTGTTTGCTTCCATCCCACCGTCTCCTTAGCCCCCACCGCACACCCACTGAGTGTCCTCGTTCTCCAGGGCAGTCCTAGGCATTGAAGACACAGCAGAGAGGAAAGAAGGTGAAACTCCACGCATGTACTGTAGCGCGCACGTCTTCTGAGCTCCGGGAGGATCCTGCAAATGGTATTAGTCTCCATCCCCAACCTGCTGTTCTGAAGAATATCTTCCAAACAGGGGACAGAAAACTCAATGTGGAAAAAAAAAATCATCGATTTTAGCAGTAGGAAAAAAAAATGTGGTTCCCGCAAATTACAAACCTGTGAGTTTCGCTTCCACTGCCCGTAATACATCCAGAAAGACCTGTTAGTGAATGTTTTGTGAGAAGAGCTAGCAAGCGGGTCAGGAGGATGCCAGTCTCAGAGATTGTTGGCATCCTTGGTGACTGGCCAAGACAGAGACAAGACGGGCCGGCACTCTGTGGGCAGTGCCAACCGGGCCGGAGAGCTGGCACCATTGAGGAAACTGCTCCGGAGTGCCTGCACAGCTGCGTTCTTGAAAATCCTTGTTTTTGATGTACGCTGATTCTATTTGGGGCTTCCCTGGTGGCTCAGAGGTTAAAGCGTCTGCCTCTAACATGGGAGACCTGGGTTCGATCCCTGGGTTGGGAAGATCCCCTGGAGGAGGAAATGGCAACCCACTCCAGTATTCTTGCCTGGAGAATCCCATGGATGGAGAAGCCTGGTAGGTTACAGTCCACGGGGTCGCAAAGAGTCGGACACAACTTGTGCCGACCTGTTACAGCCAAACGGCCATTCTTCATGTTTATAGACTCATGCAAATATAAATGAAGATTCCACAAGTAAAGGAATATGATTAATCTGATATGCCAGTGTTTGAACAAGCAAGCAGAGAGTGAACACTATGATGAAAATGACATAGAAAACTCCATTTCTATGATCGTGCCGTGGGGGTGGTTTGGACTGTGACTGGAAGAAGCCTGTGTGTTGTACGTGGGGCAACATTGAGGCCCCCCCCCCCAATAATGATGGGGGAGTTGAAATGTTTACCCTTCCTAGAAAGCAGGAGGGAAATGTGAATGGATAAAAGGCTTGTACACTTTGACCCAGAAATTATGCCTCTCGGAATTAAAGAAATAGAGATTTCCACAAGGATTGATGGGTTAATTTGAATATCCACCCTTTTTTTTTTTTTCAAAGCCTACAGGGGTGGGTGGGTAATTAAATGCAAGGCATCATTGATGAAAATGTCTTCTCTTGATGAAAATCAGCCTTACATTACACGAAGTGTCTTCTACTAGGAAATGCCTAGGATTTGGGCACCCTCTTTTTTGAAGTCGATTTTGTAATGGTTATTTAAATGGGGGAAAAATACAGAGTGATGTCTACTGTAGAGGTGGTGCCAGTGGTAAAGAACCCACCTGCCAGTACAGGAGACATAAGAGACATGGGTTCGATCCCTGGGTTGGGAAGATCTCCTGGAGAAGGGAACGGCAACCCACTCCAGTATTCTCGCCTGGAGAATCCCATGGACAGAGGAGCCTGGTGGGCTACAGTCCATGGGGTTGCAAAGAGGTAGACACAACTAAAGTGCCTTAGCAGGAGTCTTGTAGATAATCCCAGAGGGGTGGGCTTGCCTTCATTGGAAACACACCTGGACTGGCGGGAGACTAGCTGAGCAGCCTTTCCTCAGGGGGGCCCCAACCAGGCCACCTGGTCAGCTCCAGCCTCGGCCCAGCGCCCACTGAGGTTCCGCCCACCCACATGCTGGGTTCCTAAGTCTTGGGACTATGCCCTCTACAGTTTTCCTGTTGGTTCACTCACCCTCAAGGAAGTACCCTAAGCAAATTCCCTGGTCACAGGCCTGTAGGGTGACAATATTGATTACACCTTAAGAGAACAGCGCCCAAGAATTGATGCTTTTGAACTGTGGTGTTGAAGACTCTTGAGAGTCCGTTGGACAGTAAGGAGATCCATCCAGTCCATCCGAAAGGAAATCAGTCCTGAATATTCATTGGAAGGACTGATGCTGAAGCTGAAACTCCAATCCTTTGGCCACCTGATGCGAAGAACTGGTCATTTGAAAAGACTGTGATGCTAGGAAAGATTGAAGGCGGGAGGAGAAGGGGACGAAAGAGGATGAGATGGTTGGATGGCATCACTGACTCAATGGACATGAGTTTGAGTAAACTCCGGGAGTTGGCGATGGACAGGGAGGCCTGGCGTGCTGCAGGCCATGGGGTCACAAAGAGTCAGACTGAGTGACTGAACTGAACTGAGCTAAGAGAACAGCTGGGGTTGGGGCATGCGTGTGAACACAGGAGATTCCAAAACTTGGTTGCCCAAAGATTGCTGAAACCTCAGGGAAGAGGGCTTCGTGTTGGAGACAAACAAAAATATAAAAGACAGCAATACCTGTTCTTGCGGTGATCAACAGGAGGGAGAGGCAGCACAGTGCAGGGAAGGAAAGGGGCATGGCTTTAGAGTCCGCTGGCCTCGGGAAGCCCCTCGCCCATCACGCCCCAGCTGGCTGGCCTGGGGCACGTCCTTGCCCCTTTCCTCCTCTGGAAGGAGAGGATGGTGCCCAACCACTCTGTGGGGTCTCCTCTTTGCTGCTTAAGGAAACGTGGTGTAGCTTCAGTGCTCACTTCTACCTGATCTGTCCCAATTTTGTTTATTATGGGATGGATTAGGTAGGCTTCCCTGGTGGCTCAGATGCTGAAGCATCTGCCTGCAATACGGGAGACCTAAGTTTGATACCTGGTTTGGAAAGATCCCCTGGAGAAGGGAATGGCAACCCACTCCAGTATTCTTGCCCGGAGAAATCCATGGACAGAGGAGACTGGTGGGCTAAAGTCCATGGGGCCACAAAGAGTTGGATACGACTGAGGGACTAACATTTTCACTTTCACTGAAGTAGTAAAGGGGAAACATCCCAAGAAGGATTTAAAGGTGGTTGGCTTGAGAAGAGAGATGTGAAGTTAGATTTAAAAAAAACACACAACACTATCTTGATCAGAGCATAAACAAAATTGTTAAAAATCCTGCCTACATCCAAGTCTAACATTTAAAAATAGCCTTTCTTATTCAAAGGAAAACATGTCAGTTTCAGAAAAATACAGATAAAGAACCAGAAGAAACATCTTACTGTTAGTGAGAAGAGATTACAATCAGTGTTCTCTAGCTGCTCATTTCAATCTGGCCTGTGACGAAGTGATAAAAGGCAGTGGAGGCATTTTATTCATAACTGTGTATTTAACGTGGGCTCTTTTCTTTTTTTTTTTCCCTGGCTTCTTTGTAGCGGGTGGAATGGTTGTCAGGAGCCCCAGTCGATTCTTCCCTGCCCAATAATGTGTTCATTGTGGTGGTATTTCCTGGACAGCTGGGGTTGCTTAACTATGTTACGACAATAGCGAGATGAAGGAAACAGACTTTTCAATTGAATATTTTGATGCACGATGGGTTGAAAGAGGGCACCATATCCTGCATCCCGGGCGGATTGAATGATGACCAAAACAAAAATTGCATCGGTACAGCATCACCGTCCGAAGATGAAGACCAGGGTGGAGGGTGGTTCGCCCAGTCCAAGGCCATCCTCAGAAGCCCGAGTGTGGACTTAGCGGGGATGCAGTGATCTCAGAGCAGTGACACCTTTCAAGTGACAGCAACTAGACATTGGTGGTTGGTAGCCCCCTGGCTAGTCCCAAAGCTGACCTGCTCCAGTCCCCACCCACTGTTTAAAGACAGACTGTCTCTTCTCATCCCACGCGACAGCGCTTGATGATAATTTCATCTGAAAAGCCTCCATCATGGGGCTTTACTTTCACGAAGGCAAATAGTCTCAAGAAACTGAGAATAAAAATATCCAGCATAGTCTATCAGAAATCTCTCAGTCGCTTCTCACAGCTCTGTCTGGACCAAAGTTAAACATTTATAAGGAGTAAGCCGTGTGGTTTCCAGTCCTTATGTTGTGTCTTCGTCATATGATTTGCATTCATATAGGAAGCGCTGCAGCCTTGGAAAGAAAATGACTTTCTGATTGAATCGTATATTTCAAACGAAGCTCTTTCATGAATAAAGAATATTAATTACTGTTTCCAGAGTGATCCCTAGGTTTTTTTTTTTGAGTTGTGTGGTAATAGAAACATTTGTGCATTCCACCCAAGGTCAGCATAGATTTAAAACCAGCCATATGCTTTAAAAATTAATTAATGCTGGAATTGAGAACTTGGAATTAATTAGGTGTCCAGAAGCATCCCGGTCTCACCTCACTCTTAGTTTTGATCCAAGTCCCTTATTTCACCAATATCACATTCCCTGCCCTCAACTTCCAAAATGAAGGTGGGGGGTTGGGGGGGAGCAGAGCTGAGTGCTCTTATCTCATCAGTTATCGTGACAGGGTGTTTCTCAGGCCAGGCTTGTGTGAGCCAGGCCCCAAGCAGAGCAGTTACGTTGGCAAGAAGCAGGTGGCTCCCGTGTTGCTCTATGGATTGCTTCGGAGCCTTGGGACAAGATTCCTTTGTGGGAAGTAATCTACTTTAACCATATATTAATACACACACACACACACACACACACTCCACCCCCACCCAAAGTATGATTTATTTGTTTTTAATTTGCTCCATGGAGATTTCCAATCCCCGCCCCCGCCCGAGGCTCTGTCCTGTTCTGTGGGCGAATCTGTTGGAATCAGACCCTGGTTTTTGACCTACTGATTTCTAGGGGAGGGAGTGAGCAACGCAGAGTGAGGCAAGGCAGTGGGGAGCTTTGATCCTTCCAATAAGTCACACAGGCTCAGTCAGACAAGCGAAGCGAGCATCATGTCCAGGAAGGCCGTCTCCTGCGTGAGTGCAGCCCACTCCCGGGGCTAGGTCAGGCCTGCTGCTGATGGCTCATGAGCACGCCAGGTGGGAGAGAGTGTTGCCTCCATTTATCCTGGGGCCTTATTACCACTGCAGAGACAAATATCTGGGTTTGAATGTGACACACTTATTTGGCAGGCTGGACCTCACACACGACTTGTGGTTGTTTAGTTGCTAAGTCATGTCCAGCTCTTTTGCAACCCCATGGACTGTAACCTGCCAGACACTTGTTTTTAGGGCTACGTTTAAAAAAAAAAATGTGGTGCTGGAGAAGACCCTTGAGAGTCCCTTGGACTGCCAGGAGATCAAACCAATCAATCCTAAATGAAGTCAACGCTGATTATTCATTGGAAGGACTGATGCTGAAGCGGAAGCCCCAGTACTTTGGCCACCTGATGCGAAGAGCTGACTCATTGGAAAAGACCCTGATGCTGGGAAGATTGAAGGCGGGAGGAGAAGGGGACGAAAGAGGATGAGATGGTTGGATGGCATCACCGACTCAGTGGACGTGAGTTTGAGCAAACTCTGGGAGATGGTGGAGGACAGGGAGCCTGCCATGCTGCAGTCCGTTGGGTTGCAGAGACACAGATGGACACGACTTATCGAAAACAACAAAAAAACCCCGCGTTTCAAGTGTAAACTCTTGATTTATGCCCAGTGAACAAGGCAGTCTGAACAAAGTAGCTCCAAAAGAAAAGGAGGAGCACTGCATTCCGCTCGGGGTCGGGGGTCTTTAGCTGAAATTGCTGGCCATATGTGTGGGTTATGGTTTCGTATTTGAGACATGCCTAGTTTTAAATGAATCCAGTAGTAGAGTTCACAGAAAGGTAGACACGAGAGTCCATACTGATCTCAGCCCACGCGTGTGTCGTGAATTTTCCTAATTTCCCCGAGATGATGGCAGTGAGCCTGGGAGGTGAGATTCTTCTTGCTCTGGAAGAGCCTGAGTGTGTGTGTCTGTTTGTCCAGAGTTCTACCAGCTAGTGACTGTTTCTGCCATTGGGGCCTGAGGAGCCAGGAGCTGAGCTGAGCGTGGCAGTGCCTGGATGATGTCAGAGTTGCTCTGGAGTTTTTACTGTGAAAAATGCCCTTTGTAAATCCAGACAGGATTCTTGTACACCGAATGCACCCTGCTCTTTAAGAATCACCGTTAGGACATCCCTGGAGCTCCAGTGGCTAATACTTTGCCTTCCAGTGCAGGGCCTGTGGGTTGGATCCATGGTCTGGGAGCCAAGAGCCCACGTGCCTCATGGCCAAAAAAACAACATAAACAACAGAAGCAAAATGCTGTGACAATTTAATGGTGGCGGTGGTAGTAAAGAAGCTGCCTGCCAGTGCAGGAGACGTGAGAGACGCGGGTTTGATCCCTGGGTTGGGAAGATCCCCTGGAGGAGGGCATGGCAACCCACTCCAGTATTCTTGCCTGGAGGATCCCATGGACAGAGGAGCCTGGTGGGCTCCAGTCCATGGAGTCGCACAGAGCTGGACACCACTGAAGCGACTTAGCACGTATTTAAAAAAAACAGGAAACGTTGGTATTTGTTAACTATGGCACATCTGGGTGTGAGCTGGATTGGGTCCCCTTCTAGGATTTATACGTTGAAGCCCTACCCCCTCAGAGTACGGCTGCACTTTGAGACAGGGCCCTTAGAGAGGTTTTTAAGTCAGAATGAGGGCCCTCAGGTGGCCCCTAATCGAATAAGCCTGGCGTCCGGTATTATAAGAAGAGCGATTGGGACACAGATAGGCACAGAGGGGAGGCTGTGGAGACCCAGGGAGAAGATACCGCCTACAAGCCATGGCGGGAGAAATCCTGACTTCAGACTTGGCCTTCAGAGCTGCGAGAAAGCACACTCGTGTGGTTTAAATCCCCTGGTCTGTGATCCTTTGTGACGGTGGCCGGAGCAGGTGGGTGCAGCGCTGTTTCAAACGCCATCGTGAACGCGTCAAGCTGTCTTGGGCGTCAAGGTCATTAAAACCTTGGCAGCCGCTTGGACATCCGTGGACATTTTCCCGTGCACTCTGACTTCCTTTGGGAAGCGTTTCTGCTTGTTCATGCCCACCGTTTCCTGTGGGCAAAATAAATGTCTGTGTTGCTAGGAGTGTTGAGATTTAGCTTCAGAAGTAATGTTGCTGATTCTGTAACCCTTGGAGGGAGTGAGTTGACAGACCCGCGAAAGGTCTGGATGTCTCCTGGGGTACACGTACAGCTTTCCCGATGCCCAGGCCTGGGTCCCGATCTCATTGGACCTGGAGTGTGTCTGATGCTAAGAACTGATGGCTTCATAAATGAGGACTTCCGCTTCAGTGAAGGGAAGGCTGCATCGTACAGACTTCCCCTGCAGCTTTCCGGGGTCGGGGTCCAGGGCTGGGAAGAGGAGTGGGGGCAGGCCGGGAGGGTGAGAGAGGGCTCCCCAGGTTTGGGGCCACTTAGTTTTCCTGGGGAGACAAGCCCTGGAGTTTGGCTGGAGGCGGAAGCAGTTTCAGAGTTCGGGGGAGTGGGGGGTGGGGAGGCAGATTTGCTCAGCCTTTCTTAGAACTTAAGAAGGAGGGGGTTGGGTCTTGATGGAGGGGCCTGGGGAAAATCCTGACTTCTGGACTTGTGCCTTGTCCCTGGAGATTCAGATGAACGGGAGCCTGTTTTACCCCAGACTGCCTGGAACGTTCGGTGCCCCCTCCCCGCTGGGGACTGAGTGAGAAGCCGTGAGTGTGTGTTGGCCCCTCTGCCTGCTTGCCCCCAAAGTCTGTTACCTCTTTAACTCCCGCCCCCCTCCCCAAGCAGAGCAGTGATGGTCTCTGACTTGCTTTCCCAAAGGCCCTCTCATCCTGTCTCCTCTCCGCCCTAGCTTCCACTCCAGCCTCCCTTTGCAAGTCAGGGGACCCCGAGTGGGGTCAGCCGCACACCCCCACCTTGGGTGCACTGGGTGCTTTTGGAGGGGGTGGGAGCGGGGGACACCCGGAGTGAGATCCAGGGCACAGGGGCTTTGGGGGATCAAATGGGATGAACTGTGCTGACATCTGGGAAGGGCCCCCCAGCTGAGCCTGGCCTTGGCCTTGGCCCTCCCGGGAGGAGCAGCCCAGGGCTGGTCTGGCTGAGCCTGGAGGCCCTGGGCTGCAGGAGGAAGGTGGTGGGGAGCTGGCTCCTTGGGGGTCTGGGTGGAAACGCTAGAAGGGCTGGCTGGGTCTGGGCCCACTGTGCTCGCTGTGCTGGGGTTTAAAGCCTGGGGTTAAAACCTCTAGTAGGCGGGAGGCGCCCCCACCCCCCCAACAAGGCTTTGGTCCTGGATTCGTCAATCGGTGTGAATTACCTTTTTATATCTTGATTGTAAGCGAGCCGGTAAACTGAAAGTGTGTTGGGAGCGTGGCTTACAAAGACTGGCCACAGCACTGCTCTCTGGTCTTTATCATGAGTGAGACCCACTCTGGCCTGGCTGCAGGAGGTGGGCTAGCGCTGCCCTGCCCCACGCAGGCCTGGGGAGGGCGGTGTGAGCAGACTGCGGGCCCAGGTTCATCACTTGGCTTCACGGCAGCCTGTGAATGCTGGGGGGCTGTGTGCTGGTGGCTTTCCTGGCCCTCCACCTCAAGCGCTAAATCATCTTGGGCATAAACTTTTTTAATTCCAGAGAGCAGTCTTCCTGAGAAGAAGGCCTTTGGTATGAACATTCTCCTGCCTTGCATCGCTTAAAAACAATTTTTTTTTTTTTTTGCATCCAGAAATGTCCAGTGACAGCTGTTGTTTCCTGGAGATTCCTGGATACTTTGGGTACAGGGAGGTGGTGTTTGCAGAGTGGCCATCTCTGTGGGCCCACTGCAGCCTCCCAGGCCTTCCCTGAATGTGCCATTTGAAAAGTGATGAAAACCACTCTTCTGAGAACTTCGGAAATGCCAGGTACTCAGAGCCACAGGATCCTTGAATTGACTCTAGCGGAGGTCTCATCAGTAGTCTCTTCTGAATTATTTCAGGTGTTGTATTTCTTCTTGAGTGTTCTAAGCACCTGGCCCAACAGCCTGCATTTCCTTCTTTTCCCCAGTGGCAAGGCAGGAGACTTTCAGGAGGCTGTGGTTCGCTCCCAGAGGCAGGAAGATCCCCTGGAGAAGGGAATGGCAACCCACTCCAGAATTCTTGCCTGGAGAATCCCAGGGACAGAGGATGGACAGCCCTGGCGGGCTGCAGTCCAGGGGGCTGCAAAGAGTCGGACACGACTGAGCACAGAGCATGCGCGCAGCCAGGGCCCAGGCCAGGCAGGTGGCCTGCTTGCAGCGTCCCAGTGAACCGCCGACCACCCCCATCCCAGGCTGGCTGGGAACTCCTGGGTGAATCTCCACCCACCCCGTTTTGCATAGTGGGCGTGACCAAGACTCAGGCGGTGGGGTGGACGGGGAAGGAGCATCACCTTCCCGGAAACCTCCAAGGAAAGCTTTCTCCAGGTAGCAGACTTTCTCCCCTCTGAACCGCACAGTTCCGTTCAGTCCAGTCGCTCAGTCGTGTCCAACTCTTTGCGACCCCATGGACTGCAGCACGCCAGGCCTCCCTGTCCATCACCAACTCCCGGAGTTTACTCAAACTCATGCCCATTGAGTCGGTGATGCCATCCAACCCTCTTATCCTCTGTCTCCCCCTTCTCCTCCCGCCTTCAACCTTTTCAAGCATCAGGGTCTTTTCCAGTGAGTCGGTTCTTCGCATCAGGTGGCCAAAGGATTGGAGCTTCAGCTTCAGCGTCAGTCCTTCTCTCCTCCCTAAAATGAAGCTTCTGCCTCGGGGACACCACCCCCACCACCAGGCAGTCAGGCTCTGGGCAATCTCTCCTCCTCCCCGCTTCCCCGCCCCATCGCTTTTGCCTGTTTTCCACCGAAGGAGGGGCAGCTTTTCTCAGGGGGCAGCCACCCCAGATCCGCCGCAGCTGAGGCTTCTTGTGGCCAGAGGAAGAAATGACTCACCCTGTCCTCTGCGCCTTTCTAACCGCTGGAGACTTCCTAGATACACTCGGAAGGGGCGGGGCGGCCCCGGTATGGGGCCGAGTAAACCCCAGCATCCGAGAGGGGGCGGGGCCCGGGGAGTCAGCTGACCTCTGCTGGTGCTTGGGACATAACGGGGTCCTGCTGCTCCCCCTGCCCCCAGCTCAGCTGGAATCAGCCTCCTGGATCGATGGCATTAATCCCTGGGCAGCATTTCTTCAGTAGAGCGCTGATCAAGGCTGGGATTTAAGAGGGAAAGCTGCCGGCCCTGGTCTTCTGGGGGGAGATGGTTGTGTCCATGGCACGTGGCAAGTGTCAGGTCAGAGAAAGTGACTGATACCCTGAAGGGGTGTGCACAGGTGTGTGTGTGTGTGTGTGTGTGTGTGTGTGTGTGTGTGTGTGTGTGTAAGGACACAGACACCTGACCCGTGTGCACAGGTGTGTGTGTGTGTGTGTGTGTGTGTGTGTGTGTGTGTGTGTGTGTGTGTGTGTAGGGAAGGACACAGACACCTGACCCTGGGCTCCAGTAATGAGAGGAGCTGGCTGATCCTGCAGGTGGGGAGGCTCCATACTTCCTGGTCCAGACTGGCAAGCGGTTAGATGTGTTGGGATGAAGGCTTGGATGCCGCAGCCCACACGCGTGTGCTCCAAGCCCCAGAGCCAGGACTTCACAGCCTTCATCACACCTGATCCTCACATCTGCCCTGTGATTGTCCCCTTATGGCATCAGTGAGGCTGATGTGGAGATCGGAGGTCACATTCCCNGCAGTTTCATGGGCCAGCCTGGCCTGAGGCGAGGAGGCGATTGTGATGGACGTGCCAGCTCTGAGCGGGGGAGAGAAGGGTGTGGTCACGAGGCTGGAGAGCCAGCTGCTCTGACCGCTGCCCTGCACGCTTCCTGGGAGGCGTCCTCAGGGAGGCAGTCAGCTCTGATTGCTGGCATGGAGAGGCGGGTGGGGGCCCAGGGCTGCAGTGGGGACTGCAGGACGTGGTGCCCAGCCCTGCCCGCTGTCTGTGTGACCGTCTGCACTGGGCCCAGGGCCCCCGCACTTGAGCTTGACCGAGAGCCTCTTGGAGATGTGGAGGGGTGGGCGAGGGCCACGTGCTGCCGGCCCACGGACACGCTGTGAGGCGCATCAGTCCAGCGGCTGGAGGTTGGGGTGAGCGTGGGCGGGGGGAGGGGGTCTCAGAGGCACCAGCAGGCTGGCAGGGTCATGGCTGGTGTAGACAGCGGGATGTCTCTCAGCCTTTGCTGGATTCAAGCGTCTGAAGGACTGGGGAGGAGAGGCTGTATTGAGATAACGACTGTGGTGGCAGTTCTAGGAGAGGACGGCCAGCCTGGAGGCTTCGGGAAGAGAATGTTCGAGGCCGGGATGGTAGGATGGCGTTAGCTCAGCGTGTGGCCGTGGGAGGAGGCCCAGGAGGCCAGTGAAGGACCCCTAGAGGGCGAGAGGCGGGGGCGCCCTGGATGGACCGAGGACTTCCCTGGCCGCCTCCCTGCTGTGGAGTGGAAGAGGGGCCCAGGCATGGTACCCAAACCCCCGCCCTGTGCCCTGCTTGTCGCCGAGCCAGCTGGTCGTGGCTTCAGTGGTTATCGGACTTTGTCATTTAGAGGCTTCTCGGGCCACCTTTGACCCACCCACTGTGGTGCCCAGAGCTGGCGGGTGGAGCCTCCTTTTCCAAATTCAGAAAGTTTTGTGCGGGTCCGTCACCAGGCAGGTTCACAGTTCAGCAGGAGTCCTAGGGGGCCAGAGACGACAGGAGGGGGAGACTCAGTCCAGATTTTGGGCCCTGTAGATCGCCTGCCCACGGCTGATTTATTCATCATTCCCGCTTTGGTCCTTCTCTTTTCATGGAAGGTTCCAGGGCGGGTGGTGATTGTTTTTAAAGGAGACACGCCTCGCACACCTTCATAACCAGGTAAAGAAGCTGAGAGCCCTCCGGAGTCATCTGGGCCAAGACCTGCAGCCCTGTGTCCCCCAGTGCCCCTCCGCACCCCTCAGCTTTCTGCTCCAGGAACCCCCTCACTCCTGCTGTTTGCAGGCTGGGTGCCGATGGCCAGGGCATGGCGAGCAGATGCGAAGATGTGAACGTTTTATTCCGTCTTACTGTGTTGGAACTGATCCTGGTGGCCCACTTCTCTCCTGTCCCCAGAGCTCTTATGGAAATTGTTATCTACCGAGTGAGGCTGGCTGCTGTCGCCAGCCGCTGTGGGGCATTTATCCTCCCAGCCTGGGAACCAGGGAGCTGGTGACACCTTGGCTAATGAAGGCAGGAGGCTGATCACATGTCTTCCACTGCGAATTTGGGGTATCGGGGTAGATTTGAGCTTCACACAGGCATCTCAAACATGCTGTTTTCAGCATTCAGAGAAAAACATATCAAACCTTTACATCCCCGGGCACAGATGAAAGATTTCCAGATACCTCTGCAGCCAGATGCCACGTGGGCTGCAGTTATGAGAACTCTTGTTCAAATAGGCTTTTTCTCCATAAAGGTGAGCTTTGTCACCATACTGATAATTCCCAGGGCATTATTTGTGTCCTTGACTTTTAGTTTCACAGGAGTTCTGGATTTTACGACTCTTTGGGAGGGGGGGTCTGTGGGTCCAAAGAGCAGCTTGGAAAACACCCAGTCGTTGTCACACACACACTCAGGTGGCTGGTCTTTGCCAATTCCTGGCGTTGGTTTCCACTGCAGAGGCTGTTAGGAGGGTCCCTACAGACTCTCGCTGGGGTTTTGCTTGCCATGTCTGTAGGACCGCCCCGTCGGGCAGATGTTATTATGAGGGGGTCCCTCCTGTGGGGTCCTGCAGAGGAAGATGTTAGCACGTGGGCTCAGCCCCTCTGCCCTCGCAGGCTGGGGGGGTTAGGTAGTCTGCAGGAGTTGCTTGGGTTTGCTCCACACACATTCCAGGGCTGCTTCGCAGCTGTTCAAGGGACAGGTGCTCCGTTGTGTGTTGCCCTTGATTAAATCCTTCTGACTCCTCGGCTGAACCGCCGCAGAGAGCTGGAGGCCGGATGGAAGAAAGGGGAGCTTCCTTGCTGGGAGCCCCACGGTGGCCGTGGGTGGGAGCTGCTGTGGTTGTCACTCCATTGGGGGTTGGTATTTGTTTCCATAAAGTGACAGTTCATAGGCTTGGCTTTCATTCTAGCCTGAGTCTCTTTTGCTTGACACTTAGCAGACCATGAAGATGTTTGTGACACATTCCTGTATTGGAGAGCGAGGACCTCACTCCTCCCCGACACGGGCGTATTTCTGAAATCAAAAGCTGCTCGTCACCAGCCTGCGTAAGTGGACTTGCGGTTTCCACTTCACTCCAGACTTTCCTGGGGGCTCCTGCCCCAGCTGTGTGCAGGGCCCTCTGTTCCTGTACTGTGGCCTCAGGCAGGTGGCTTCCCATGGAGCGAGCTGCTTTATCTGTGAGATGGGTCAAAGGTCCGTCTAGTCAAGGCTATGGTTTTTCCAGTAGTCACGTATGGATGTGAGAGTTGGGCTATAAAGAAAGCTGAATGCCGAAGAATTGATGCTTTTGAGCTGTGGTGTTGGAGAAGACTCTTGAGAATCCCTTAGACTGCAAGGACATCCAACCAGTCTATCCTAAGGGAGATCAGTTCTGGGTGTTTATTGGAAGGACTGATGGTGAAGCTGAAACTCCAATACTTTGGCCACCTGATGTGAAGAGCTGAGTCATTTGAAAAGACCCTGATGCTGGGAAAGATTGAGGGCAGGAGGAGAAGGGGACGACAGAGGATGAGATGGTTGGATGGCATCACCGACTCAATGGACATGAGATTGAGCAAGCTCCGGGAGTTGGTGATGGACAGGAAAGTCTGGCGTGCTGCAGTCCATGGGGTCACAAAGAGTCAGACACAACGGAGTGACTGAACTGACTGAAGATCTCTTCCAGCCCTTGCTTGCTGTAATTTAAACAGTGGTTCCCATTGCAAGGAATGGAATGATGGTCACCCTGAGCTAGTTCAGGAGGGGCCGTGTGACCAGGTATCTCCCGCCCTGGATCTGTGGCCTGTCCAATCTACACACAGTCTCTGCAGGGGCTCATGGCGCGAGCGGAGATCCCACGTGTGCTCAGGTACTCTCTCCACACCTAGGCCGTGCCGGAATGCACTCCTGGGTCCAAACCTTCAAGCATCTTGCTTAAGACATTTTCTGATTAAACAGAATACCACACTGCTTTGGATTTTAAGTAATGAAGATAGGTGAAACCTCATGTTTTTCCTTTCCAGCATTTTAATCACATTCCTGATACTTATTCATGTAAACCAATCGTAAGTGATGACGTATCTATCACAGATGGCCTCCTCTGTAACTGCTGCTGTTCTTTGCATTTTGGGAGAGAGATGCTGGAAATAATTGCTTCTCTTTCTATGGAGAGGCTGTCTAGAGCCTTTCTTGATTACATGCAGAAGCAGGCAGGACTGGTTGAATGAGTAAAACGGTAAAATGAAAAGTCAAGAAGACCGGGAATCCCTTGTCTCCTTTCCACGTGACTGTGTCTGGCCTGTGCCTTTGGACTTGTGGTTTCCCACCTGGGGCGTTGTGCTCCCAGGAGACGTTTGCCAGTATCTGCCAACTGCAGGGGCAGAGTGTGTGTGTGTGTGTGTGTGTTGCTCCCAGCATCTAGTGGGTAGAGGCCAGCAATGCTGCTAAACAAACATTCTACGATGCACAGGACGGGCCCCACCAAGAAGGAACCAGCCCAGGATGCCCAGGGCACCGTGGTGGTTGCACCTTCTCGGGATGAAAGCCACATACCACTTCCCTTTTGGAAACCTTGAGTGTTTCTGGTAGAAATACTAGTGTTCTGCCTTTCCCTTACCCACCTGCTTCTTAACTCAAGTAACACTGTCCCCTGGTCCACTGACTGTCAGGGTGGCCGTTTGTGATTCGTCTCAAACACGAGCTCCTCTGCGAGTCAAGTGTGAGCACCCTCGCGCAAGCGTGGTGCCGACTGCCAACATCTTATCAGTCAACAGCTGAAACCTGCAGGAAGGTCCCCAGAGAAACTCTGGCTGCAGGGACACTGCGGGGGTGGCTCTCCCACCCTCCTCTGCCCTGGCCCACCCGCAGGGGCACCCAGCTCTCTGGCTTCCATGTGGGCAGAACTGCCCGATTCTCAGATCTGAGGATGCCTTCGGACAGGCAGTGGACTGAGAAACGCTTTCTTCTGCGGTCAAGCCAGGCTCGGTGGTGGTCGGTAGTCGTGACCTGGTTCCTCACTCTCAAGCCTGGAGCTTGGTTGTCTTGCCCATTGCAGGTACGCCATGGGGGCTTCCTGTTAAAACTGAGGGGTGCGGCGCACAGGCCTTCGGAAGTCTGTGCGTGCAGACATGCCCCGTGGTGCCGTCACTAGGCTGGCCGAGACTGCACCGTTGTTGGTCCTTGCGGGACGATGCCGCCAGGCTCCTTGGAGGCCCCCGTGGTCTTTGTCCTGCTGGATCAGAGCGTCCTTGCTGCAGGGACTGAGCACAAGCTCCGTCCTTCTGTGACTTGGAGGTCTCCCCCTCGAGTCCCACTTTGACCTGCAGTTTCGAGAACGAGGGACAGCGAGGCCCCTGATGAGAGTCCCGGCAGGGTGATGGCAGGGGCTGAGCATCGCAGCAGATCCTAGATCTAGGTCCTGCTCCCCTCCGTCTGACTTGGGTCTCTGGTCGGAAGAGACTGCTAGGGAATTGTTCAGGAACACACGCATCTCTCTCTTTGCTTCCTGTATGTATTGGTCAGTCAGCCTGCTGCGAGAAAAGAGCCCGTCACAGGCCCCGTGACAGCGGCGAGGGCTCTTTGTCGGCTCTTGGGAGGTGGGCGTGCCGAGGCCAGGACAAGGCCAGCGGGGGGTGGGCGGTTTCTGTGGTCCACAGATGGGGCTCTGCCAAGATGCTGTAAACGTGGTGACTGGCTGGCATGTTCTGTTATTTGGAAAGGCAGCTCGTGGAGCAGATGGCTCTGCGGTCTACCAGGGGCTTCCTTTTAAACACGGCTGATCAGCTCTAGGAAGGCTTGCGAGAAAGCATTTTCACGCAGGGATGTTTCATTTGTAGGCAGCTAGAGGTGGCCCGGGACCGGAATGCCACGGGAGGGTGGTCGAAGGACCTTTATCAGCTTGGGGCTGGGAGAGCGACGTCGGCTGCCAGGGGTGATGAATGGGGGGCTGGGGGCATAGAGAGGGCCGGCCACCTTGCCCAGACCCCGCTCTGCAGCCCTTCCCTCTCTGACACCGGCATCTCTGCAGTATCAGGCTTTGCCTGATGCTCAGTTTTGATGTGGCAGTAAGATCAACCCCAATCTCTCTCTTTTTTTTAAAGCCCAAATGGTGATACAGATATACTCCATGGCTGGAAAAAAATTCAAGAAATAATGGCCTAGAGGGGCTGCTTTAAAAAGCAACAGAAAGATGAAAGCGCCATGCCCACCTGAACACGTATAGTATAATTATTTTTATTTTTCAAAGGCAGGTCTGGCTGTGAGAAAGGGGATTTAGATTCTGGAGTGGCAGGTTCTGGCTGAGCCTCGGAAGAGCCCATGTGTCCAGAGCGGTAGGGAGAAGCCATTCTCCCAGGTTTTCTGGTGCAGACCATCGGGCCTCATGTGGAATCGCTATAACTGCGTGGAAAACGGTGCTGCCGGTGAGGCTGAAAGCACCGAAGGATGGTGAACCCGCTGGCTGGCCGGCCGGAGCAGAAACAGCTCGCTCCTTCAGTGTCATCTAAAGCGGATCAGATGGAATCTTCTACTCTGCAGCCTGTGGCCTCCACGGCAAAGTGCAAAACCCGGGCTGGATTTGAGACAATCACGGAGGGACTGGAAGGACCCTGACAGTCCAGTTTTGCTGTCGTTTAGTCCTGAAGTCGCGTCTGTCTCTGTGTGACCCCCTGGACTGGAGCCCACCAGGCCCCTCTGTCCAGTAGGATTTCCCAGGCAAGAGTACTGGAGTGGGTTGCCATTTCCTTCTCTGGGGGATCTCCCTGACCTAGGGCTCGAACCCACGTTTCCTGTCTTGGCAGGTTGGCTCCTTTACTGCTGAGCTACCAGGGAAGCCCAACTGCACAGTATTCACGTTCTAAAGAAATGCTGGCCACCCCCTGCCCCCACTGGCGGGCTTTTATGAATGCCCCAGATAACAAGATATAGTTTATATCTTAATTATGGGCCAGCTGATTTCATGTTAAAATTCATCTCAATGTTTTGAAGTTGTCATGGTGACAACAGACCCCAGGCTAAGCTCAGGTCTTGGATCCTGGTCCTAACAGAGATCAGGTCTCTCTGCATTGCTGAGTTTTCGTTTCTCTGCTTGCAGACCCGTTGGACCTTTAGGCCTCGACGGCTGTAAGACTGGAAGCTTTAGTTGTCTCTCGGGTGCTCGTCTGTTACAGGGCACCTGCACCGTTCTTTCAGGCTCCTGTCTGTGTGCTCCATCACTTGGCCTTGAGATCTGCAGCCTTTTTCATGGGTTTGTGAATTCTGGAGATCAGAGACCTTGGCTCCTCACTGCGGAGTGCTACAGTGGGTACTCAATATATATATTTGATGAATAAATTCAATAAATGGAGCAATGAATAAATGAAGACTTGCTGACAGGTTGTGAATCATCTGTGTTCAATTAGTGTCAAATTTGGGCTTCCCTTGTGGCTCAGCTGATAAAGAATCCTCCTGCAGTGTGGGAGACCTATGTTTGACCCCTGGGTTGGGAAGATCCCCTGGAGAAGGGAAAGGCTACCCACTCCAGTATTCTGGCCTGGAGAATTACATGGACTGTGTAGTCCATGGGTTCTCAAAGAGTCGGACATGACTGAGTGACTTTCACTCACTCAGTTCAGTTCAGTCGCTCAGTTGTGTCCGACTCTTGGTGACCCCATGAATCGCAGCACGCCAGGCCTCCCTGTCCATCACCATCTCCTGGAGTTCACTCAGACTCACGTCCATCGAGTCCGTGATGCCATCCAGCCATCTCATCCTCGGTCATCCCCTTCTCCTCCTGCCCCCAATCCCTCCCAGCATCAGAGTCTTTTCCAATGAGTCAACTCTTCTCATGAGGTGGCCAAAGTACTGGAGTTTCAGCTTTAGCATCATTCCTTCCAAAGAAATCCCAGGGCTGGTCTCCTTCAGAATGGACTGGTTGGATCTCCTTGCAGTCCAAGGGACTCTCAAGAGTCTTCTCCAACACCACAGTTCAAAAGCATCAGTTCTTCGGCGCTCAGCTTTCTTCACAGTCCAACTCTCACATCCATACATGACCACAGGAAAAACCATAGCCTTGACTAGACGGACCTTAGTCGGCAAAGTAATGTCTCTGCTTTTGAAAATACTATCTAGGTTGGTCATAACTTTTCTTCCAAGGAGTAAGTGTCTTCTAATTTCATGGCTGCAGTCACCATCTGCAGTGATTTTGGAGCCCCCAAAAATAAAGTCTGACACTGTTTCCACTGTTTCCCCATCTATTTCCCATGAAGTGATGGGACCACATGCCGTGATCTTCGTTTTCTGAATGTTGAGCTTTAAGCCAACTTTTTAATTCTCCTGTTTCACTTTCATCAAGAGGCTTTTTAGCTCTTCACTTTCTGCCATAAGGGTGGTGTCATCTGCATATCTGAGGTTATTGATATTTCTCCCGGCAATCTTGATTCCAGCTTGTGCTTTTTCCAGTCCAGCTGAGTGACCAACAGACACACATTCCCACACACAGAGACAGACAGACACACACATACACACACTCCCACCATCACACATACACAGACACACAGACACACACTCCCACCATCACACACACACACACATACACACACACATACACACCCACACACAGACACACATACAGACACACACTCCCACCATCACATACACACAGACACACACTCCCACCATCCCACACATCAGCATCCCATCATCCCGCCACCAGAGTGGTTAGTTTGTTACAACTGATGAACCAACACTGACACTTGATCATCCCCCAAAGTCCATAGTTTACATTAGGGTTCACTCTTTTTTTGTAATTTTTAAAATTTATTTTTAATTGGAGGATAATTGCTTTACAATATCACACTGGCTTCTGCTATACAACCACATGAACCAGCCACAGGTACACATATGTCCCCTCCCTCCTGGTNTCCAGCTTGTGTTTCTTCCAGTCCAGCATTTCTCATGATGTACTCTGCATATAAGTTAAATAAGCAAGATGACAATATACAGCCTTGATGGACTCCTTTTCCAATTTGGAACCAGTCTGCTGTTCCGTGTCTAGTTCTAATGAGAGTATTAGGTATTAAATGAAGACGGTGAGCTCATTGTTGAAGGCCAACTATGCGGCATACATTTTGATAGGTTCTTTACATACTTTAACTCTCTTAATGAAGCAATTTGTATTATTAGGGAGATTGATACTTCATTTTATACAAAAAGAAAATGTGACAATGAAATTAAAACATTATCAAACCTTTGAAACTCTGCTTTCTCTACTCTTTCCACTTCACAAGATTTTTTCCTAGCTTGATGTGAAAATATCAAAATACAGCTCTGATCACTGNGTATTATTAGGGAGATTGATACTTCATTTTATACAAAAAGAAAATGTGACAATGAAATTAAAACATTATCAAACCTTTGAAACTCTGCTTTCTCTACTCTTTCCACTTCACAAGATTTTTTCCTAGCTTGATGTGAAAATATCAAAATACAGCTCTGATCATTGGCCAAGTTGTGAAGATTGTCATTGAAGTATTCAGCCTTTATTTTGGGGTAGGGGAAGGGATGGGGCATTGTCTTCCTCTCATTTCTGCATTGATTTTCATTTCCCAGGCTATTTGCACCTTCTTGATTCTTCTTGTATCAGAGAAAAACCAACTGATGATCTCATTTGTACAGATATGTTACCCTTTATGCACATCACGAAAAGTGAAGTTCAATAGATTTAAGAAATAGAAATCAAATAGTTGAATTTTGAAAAAGAGTGGCACTTAGATGAAAGAGATGACAAAAAATAAGCAGCTCAGTCATTGAAGAGACTGATACTTTGAGCATGAAGATAGCACCTTGAACAATTATATAGGTATCATTTCCTCAGGGCTTTTCACATTGTTATACCATAGTGTTAACAAATACTACTGGAAAAATGTCTCCATGGGCAATTCAGCTTAGAACATTTTGACATATTTAATTTGTCTATATTTAATTAGTATGTGAGAGAGTTATAGGAACTGAGTATACACTTTTACAAATAAGAGTTGTATTTGTGTGAAAGTTAATTTCCAGTGGGGAGCTGATGTATAATAAACAAATAAATAAATGAAAAATATAATTTTATTAGTAATGGGTCTGATAAAAATCACTTTATAAGAGGGTGTTGCAGGAGAGAAGAACTGGATAGAGATTTGTGTAGTTTTTAAAGTCCAGCTAGAATTGTAGTTAGGGCCAAGTTTAAACAATCACATTATTCTTCT
>SJYH01000982.1:2450656-2492128 GCA_006408735.1 Sylvicapra grimmia | reverse complement strand
TGGCAGCTGCCCCAGTGGCTTGGCTTTGCTTCCTGGGCCCCTGTTGGGCCATTGAGACCCCCCCATGATCCTGACGTCCTTTGCCCTTCTGGCTTCAAGGTGGTGGGTACTGTCCCAGCCTCACCTTAATCTGATTCTCCTATAGCCCATGCTTCTTTCTTTGCTTTCTCTTAGCGTTCTTGCCTTGAACTGATTTCAGGTATGTGAGTTACACGATGATGGTGGCAGGAAAGAATGTTCTGTTTATCGTGGGAGCCGTTGCCACATGGAGAGGGTGCAGCTTCTGGAGTCAGTGGAATCCATTTGGTCTTGGCTGCAAACTTGGGCTCCAGGCGCCCTGAGAAGTCATTTCACTGCCCTGAGGTCCAGCTGCCTTGTTGATTTAAGCAGAGTCCCTGTGACTGATGCTCAGGAAGGCCAGTTGTCGTCGTTGTTCAGTTGTGTCTGACTCCTTGTGACCCCATGGACTGCGGCGCGCCAGGCTTCCCTGTCCTTCACCATCTGCCAGAGCGTGCTCAAACTCATGTCCATCAAGTCAGTGATGCCATCCAACCATCTCATCCTCTGTCATCCCCTTCTCCTTCTCAGGAAGGTCAGAATGAGTGTGAAAGAGAGTCCTAAACTATGTGGCCCAGCAGCTTCGCTTTAGAATAATTGCTTGTTATGTGTGTGTATGTGTGTTTTTTTTGCGAAAGGCCCCAGAATAGAACATATCACATATGTGGATATGCTTGATTTGTGGTTGCTCTGACATGTAACTTTGCCCAAGTGGAGCAAATACCTTGTATTTTGTTTCCGCTGCTTATCCTGTGTTTTCTGACGACCTTCATTTTTAGCTGCTGCTTTTCAAGTAGCTGGCTGTTGCGCCTTCAGTTTTTAAGTGGGGTCTTTTTTCCTTCTCCCCTGGCGCCCCACCCGCTTCATCTGTGTAACTGGAAGAGTTCGCTCCATCTGCAGCACAGCGATTCATGGTGTTCCTGACACGAGCCAAACGTGTTTGTTTCCAAGAGCTGTTCCGAGCGCTGCGTCCTCACCCTGCCTCCCGCGACCCCAGGACTCTGGTGGGTGTTAGGGACCTTTCGGAGTAGATCATTCACAGATGAGTCAGCATGAGACCCTCCGGGAGATCTGTCGTGTCCCACCCGGACACACCACGTGGCGTCCGGCAGAGGGTCTGATGGTGAGCTCGTTTTACCCTGTGAGGCTGCTGTGCTGAGTTTGGTTTCCTTGTGTTCTCATGGAATGCCGGTCGGCTCATTGTGAAGCCCTTTCAAGCTGGTCTCGCCCCTGTGCGGCTTGTTGGCCGGGGACGGGGCTCCTGGCGCGCCTGGTGTTTCTGTTTCTGGATGTGCGTCCGCGGGCACGTTCTGTGGCCTCTGTGCCTCCGTTCCCTGTGTTCCTGGAACTCCGGGCTGGAGGTGAGGGTGAGAGGCGGGCGTGAGGGTGGGGGTGCTGCCCCGAGCTGCTGATTGCCTGGCCAGTAAGTGGGGCGAGTGGGGTGCTGTGTGTGTGAGAAGTCGTACTTTACTTTACAGTGGAAAAAAATGACCCCCTTGGAAAGAGATGCAATTTGGGTTCCACTGACTTTTTTTTTCCCTGAATGTATTTGCCTCTTTTATCGTTCTGAAGTACACGTTTAAATTTTGGTTAATGTTTAATATTTACTCTATTTACAATTCATACATTGTACACATATATAACATTTTATAAATCATAAAATAATACATTTGATATTTAGTATTTAAGTTGGTTAAAAATTTTAAATTGATGAGTACCTTACTCGGTAGGCCAGGAAGCTGTGATTGAGATTTATATGTGCTGAGCCTTGAAGCTCACTTCCCTCCCCCCTGCAAAGGGTGCTTGCCTGCCTGCCACACCTGAGGGAGGTTTGGACATCAGCTGCTGACTGGCAGATTCAAAGGCCACTTCCAAATTCTGGTTCAGAGGAAAGCTTTTTGCTTGACCTCCTTCCCTAATTCCCCGTCCACTCCATCCTGATGAATCTCATGGCATTATGACATATGGAGTTGCTTCTCAGACCTGCAGGTTAAAGGTCAGCTGGGTGGGGGCTGTAGCAGCCTCTGTCCAGGGAAGCCAGGAAGGGGTGGATCCCAGCTCTGAGAGTGTCAGCCCAGCCCTGAAAGTGCGTGCCATTCTCAGCTGAAGAACCCAGGTGTGTGTGTTCTCTGCCACTCAGCCTTGTCTGACTCTCTGTGACCCCATGGATTGTAGCCCGCCAGGCTCCTCTGTCCGTGGAACTCTCCAGGCAAGAATACTGGAATGGGTTGCCACTTCTCCTCCAGGGGATCTTCCTGACCCAGGGATCAAACCCATGTCCCCTACGTCTCATGCATTGGTGGACAGAATCGTTGCCACTGTAGTACCTGGGAAGCCCACGTAGCTGGTATTGTACAGGTCTGCATTCCCGAGGCATGCGTTTTCCACACTGCAGGAGATTTTTGTGGCATTTTCCTTTTCTTCCAAGTCTTTAGAGCGTTATCGATCTCTGGGAAGGAGATTAAGCCCTCAGGTTCCATCAGGCCAAGTCATGCTTTCCGTCTAGGCTTCCTGGGTGGCAGATGTTAGCCAATACCTTTTATGTCCAGAAATTACCTTCAGCTGCCTCTGAAGCCTGACTTCTATTTGTAGCAGGTTTGCCTTTGGGGTGATAATATGATTTGTCCGGATAATGCCCGGTAAATCCTAGAAGGGTCCTTCACCTTAGATACCGGCTGACAGTCCATTTCAGGTGAATTTCCAGACTTAGGTGTTCCTGGTGCATGTCCGTTGCACCTGCATAAAACTTGCAGATAAAAGCCCTTATAAGGTGACCAGCCTTTGAAAGGCGGCTTGTTTGTTTAGATGACCTGTCAGCTTTTCGAGTCTTCCGTTTCCAAAATAAACAGGAATGCCCTCTTGCTTCACAGAACAGAGCCAGAGGTTTATCTGAGCAGACTTGAGGAGGGCAGGACTTCAGCACCAAGCATCTGTCTTGAGGGAAAGCGTCTATCCCCAGGAGTTTAGGCTCTGTCGTCGAAGGCTGTTCCCTGGATTTCTCCTCTGGTCTCTGCCCTGGGACAGTCAGGTCCAGACTGTGCCCCGTCTTCGGGGCCTGTGGCCAGTCGGGGTGTCTGTGAGTGAGGTGTTAGGTCTCAGCATGCCTTTGGGGGGTCCTGGGTGTGGGGGGCGCGTTTTGCCTGTCCCAGCCGTGTCCCTTCATTCCCCGGGTCTCGGGGTCAGGGAGGGCCCCACAGCTCAGTTGCCTTTTGCATCGCCAGCCCCTCTGCCCCATAACACACTTCTGGAACTTTCTGCCTCTCCCTGGGTCCTCAGGGTGCCCTGCAGGTGCAGACCGCGTTCAGAAGAAAGGTCAGCTCCCACCTCTCACACCCCGGGCCCTGTGGGAGCCTGTTGTGTCGTTTCCTTTTGTCCTGCTTGTGCCACATGGCTTGTGCCTGTTACTGCCTGGACCGGGGCTGCCGGGGCTGAAATAGAAACTGTGGTCTATTTCAAGGGGCGGGGCTGTCCAGCAGAGCCCAGCATCGTGCAGTGAAGGGACAGAGCTGTGGGCGCTTGGGACCACCGAGGGGACCACGGGCCATCCCCCATCCCCTGCCTGCCCGGGGAGCTCCTGCCACTAGACTCTGCTATTTGAGGACCAGGCCAATTATGCTTATTTTTGAACTGTTCTTGCTGTGTCACAGTAAGGCAATTAGCAGCCGCCACACCTGCATGCCGTTTTCCAGGCTGGGCTGTCGGGAGTGCTCTGCTTTTGTTGATTCATTGATCGCTGTAACCGCAGATCAGTAGGCCCAATGGGTTATCAGTGGAGCGAGGTCTGTGGAGCTGTCTGTGGCGATGGGCAGGGAGATCGGGAAGGGTGCGCGGGCCCCATCGGTCAGGGGCCCGCAGGCTCCCGCTTAGCTGCTGCTCCGAGGACCTTCCCTGCTGCACGGAGGTGGTTGGGGGCTCGGGGGCCGGAAGGCGCGTGCTGGGAGGACTCAGGCTGCTTTGTCCTCCCTGTCACTGTGCAGCCCCTTGGGTGGCGGGGGCAGAGGCTCTCGTCTTCTTAGGCTCTTAGACTCTGACACAGCATTGGGCGTCTTCACGAACAGGCAGGGTTTAGCGACGCCAGTGTCTCCGAGCAGCCCCGGGAACCGTACACTTGGGACCACACCGAGAGGGTCAGGCAGAGCGCGTGCGGGTGGTCTCAGGTCTTTGTTCTACTGCCCCCCCTTTCTATTGTCATTTATTTCAAAGATGTAATTTCTCAGGTGCCTCAAGCTGTCAGTCCCTTAACAGAGATGTTCCCTCCCTTGCCTCCTGCATCTCAGAGTTGAAAGTGTTAGTTGCTTAGTCCTGTCCGACTCGTCGTGACCCCAGGGACTGTAGCCCGCCAGGCTCCTCTGTCCATGGGATTCTTCAGGCGAGAATACTGGAGTGGGCTGCCGTTCCTTCTCTAGGGCATCTTCCCAAACCAAAACCCGTCTTAAAAAGATCAAGGCGGTTTCCCTGGGTTCCCCTGTGGTTTCTGGCTTTCGGAGCTGGGATGGTGGTAGATCGGCGTGCGAGTGTGTGTGCCGTGTATGTGTGTGTTCACATCTGTGGGGTCTTGGCTGGCAGGGCTGAGGCCGATGCTGTCCGAGCAGGTGGGCCATGAACTGGGTCTTGAGCCCCAGGCTGGCGGTGCTCTCGGCTTGGCTGGTTTGCTTTCCAGGCTGTATTAAACATTTGGGGATGTTTTGTGGTGTTGGAAGTGGCTTTAAAATATTTCTTCTGTTAACTATTTTTTCCCTGGCCTGAATTTATCTGATAGTAAATTTATCTGACAGCTGCATGTGTTTGATAAGTGTTGCTGTTCAGTCGCTAAGTCATGTCTGACTCTTTGTGATCCCATGGACTGCAGCACACCGGGCTTCCCTGTCCATCGCCATCTCCCAGAGTTTGCTCAATTGAGTCAGTGATGCCATCCAACCATCTCATCCTCTGTCGTCCCCTTCTCCTCCTGCCTTCAATCTTTCCCAGCATCAGGGTCTTTTCCAATGAGTCAGTTCTTCAAATCAGGTGGCCAAAGTATTGGAGCTTCAGCCGCAGTCCTTCCAGTGAATATTCAGTGTTGATTTCCTTTAGGATTGACTAGTTTGATTTCCTTGCCAATCCAGGGGACTCTCAAGAGTCTTCTCCAGCAATAGAGTTTGAAAGCATCAATTCTTTGGTGCTCAGCCTTTATGGTTCAGCTCTTGCATCTGTAAATGACTACTGGAAAAACTGTAGTTTTGACTATATGGACTTTTGTTGGCAAAGGGATGTCTCTGTGCTTTTTAATAATGAAAGCGAGACAATAATAAATGCATGGGTGCCTGGGGTCAATGCTCTGGCTTCACTTTTACCGCTCAGAGGGCTTAAGTACAGATTTCTGAAACAAAGAACCCTGCAAAGTTAGAGCTACAGGGACTTTGACCCCTGCCCCACCCCACCCCTTTTAAGGGTGAAAACACCTTCTTTTTAAGTTAAAGATGTCTAGTCAAAGCAATGGTTTTCCCAGTAGTCCTGTATAGATGTGAGAGTTGGACTATCAAGAAAGCTGAGCACCAGAGAATTGATGCTTTTGAACTGTGGTGTTGGAGAAGACTTGAGAGTCCCTTGGACTGCAAGGAGATCCAACCAGTCCATCCTAAAGGAAAGCAGTCCTGAGTATTCATTGGAAGGACTGATGTTGAAGCTGAAACTCCAATACTTTGGCCACCGGATGCNAATTAGCAGCCGCCACACCTGCATGCCGTTTTCCAGGCTGGGCTGTCGGGAGTGCTCTGCTTTTGTTGATTCATTGATCGCTGTAACCGCAGATCAGTAGGCCCAATGGGTTATCAGTGGAGCGAGGTCTGTGGAGCTGTCTGTGGCGATGGGCAGGGAGATCGGGAAGGGTGCCCGAGCCCCATCAGTCAGGGGCCCGCAGGCTCCCGCTTAGCTGCTGCTCCGAGGACCTTCCCTGCTGCACGGAGGTGGTCGGGGGCTCGGGGGCCGGAAGGCGCGTGCTGGGAGGACTCAGGCTGCTTTGTCCTCCCTGTCACTGTGCAGCCCCTTGGGTGGCGGGGGCAGAGGCTCTCGTCTTCTTAGGCTCTTAGACTCTGACACAGCATTGGGCGTCTTCACGAACAGGCAGGGTTTAGCGACGCCAGTGTCTCCGAGCAGCCCCGGGAACCGTACACTTGGGACCACACCGAGAGGGTCAGGCAGAGCGCGTGCGGGTGGTCTCAGGTCTTTGTTCTACTGCCCCCCCTTTCTATTGTCATTTATTTCAAAGATGTAATTTCTCAGGTGCCTCAAGCTGTCAGTCCCTTAACAGAGATGTTCCCTCCCTTGCCTCCTGCATCTCAGAGTTGAAAGTGTTAGTTGCTTAGTCCTGTCCGACTCGTCGTGACCCCAGGGACTGTAGCCCGCCAGGCTCCTCTGTCCATGGGATTCTTCAGGCGAGAATACTGGAGTGGGCTGCCGTTCCTTCTCTAGGGCATCTTCCCAAACCAAAACCCGTCTTAAAAAGATCAAGGCGGTTTCCCTGGGTTCCCCTGTGGTTTCTGGCTTTCGGAGCTGGGATGGTGGTAGATCGGCGTGCGAGTGTGTGTGCTGTGTATGTGTGTGTTCACATCTGTGGGGTCTTGGCTGGCAGGGCTGAGGCCGATGCTGTCCGAGCAGGTGGGCCATGAACTGGGTCTTGAGCCCCAGGCTGGCGGTGCTCTCGGCTTGGCTGGTTTGCTTTCCAGGCTGTATTAAACATTTGGGGATGTTTTGTGGTGTTGGAAGTGGCTTTAAAATATTTCTTCTGTTAACTATTTTTTCCCTGGCCTGAATTTATCTGATAGTAAATTTATCTGACAGCTGCATGTGTTTGATAAGTGTTGCTGTTCAGTCGCTAAGTCATGTCTGACTCTTTGTGATCCCATGGACTGCAGCACACCGGGCTTCCCTGTCCATCGCCATCTCCCAGAGTTTGCTCAATTGAGTCAGTGATGCCATCCAACCATCTCATCCTCTGTCGTCCCCTTCTCCTCCTGCCTTCAATCTTTCCCAGCATCAGGGTCTTTTCCAATGAGTCAGTTCTTCAAATCAGGTGGCCAAAGTATTGGAGCTTCAGCCGCAGTCCTTCCAGTGAATATTCAGTGTTGATTTCCTTTAGGATTGACTAGTTTGATTTCCTTGCCAATCCAGGGGACTCTCAAGAGTCTTCTCCAGCAATAGAGTTTGAAAGCATCAATTCTTTGGTGCTCAGCCTTTATGGTTCAGCTCTTGCATCTGTAAATGACTACTGGAAAAACTGTAGTTTTGACTATATGGACTTTTGTTGGCAAAGGGATGTCTCTGTGCTTTTTAATAATGAAAGCGAGACAATAATAAATGCATGGGTGCCTGGGGTCAATGCTCTGGCTTCACTTTTACCGCTCAGAGGGCTTAAGTACAGATTTCTGAAACAAAGAACCCTGCAAAGTTAGAGCTACAGGGACTTTGACCCCTGCCCCACCCCACCCCTTTTAAGGGTGAAAACACCTTCTTTTTAAGTTAAAGATGTCTAGTCAAAGCAATGGTTTTCCCAGTAGTCCTGTATAGATGTGAGAGTTGGACTATCAAGAAAGCTGAGCACCAGAGAATTGATGCTTTTGAACTGTGGTGTTGGAGAAGACTTGAGAGTCCCTTGGACTGCAAGGAGATCCAACCAGTCCATCCTAAAGGAAAGCAGTCCTGAGTATTCATTGGAAGGACTGATGCTGAAGCTGAAACTCCAATACTTTGGCCACCGGATGCAAAGAACTGGCTCATTGGAAAAGACCCTTTTGCTGGGAAAGACTGAAGGCAGGAGGAGAGGGGGACAACAGAGGATGAGGTGGCTGGATGGCATCACCGACTCAATGGACATGAGTTTGAGTAAACTCCGGGAGTTGGTGATGGACAGGGAGGCCTGGCGTGCTGCAGTCCGTGGGGTCGCAAAGAGTCGGAGATGATTAAGCAATTGAACGCAACATTCTTTTTAAAGGTCTGGCCCAGGTGGACTTCTGAGACTGAGGTGGCCACAGGCACCACACCCCTTCCTCCTACGCCCCTCCGCCCCACCTGCAGGCCTGGCTCTGCAGTTTAATTTCAGAGCTCCAATTGAACAGTCGATGCTTTGTATTTGAAACTTTTCAGCATGTTTTAGTTTAAGAGAAAAAAATGATAACCAGGAAGGGATATGGTTTATTCTTATTTTTTTATTTTTAATTTTTTTGGCTGCATGACACGGCTTGTGGGATCCCTGTTCCCCAACCAGGGATCAGACTTGTGTCCCCTGCATCAGAAGCTCAGAGCTGTCACCACTGGGCGGCCAGGGAAGTCCCAGGGCGCAGTTTATTCTTGGTCCCTGGATGGGCAGGGTGAGCACTTGCAGTCTTCGCAGGCAGACCTGAGACTGACCTGACCCCGTTGGCCTAGCCGTCGTGCTTGGGGGCAGCCAGATGCTGGGGCTCCTCGGAAAGAGACAAGGCCTCCGCACGTGCTGGACCTGAGTCAGCTCAGGGTGGGTGTGTTGCTCTCGCTGGATCTTTGAGTGAGGTCATTGTGGGTTTTTTTGTCTGCTCATGGTTTTTTTGCCCTGTCCAGTCCAGTGTGAGTATTGATTTTGAGAAGTCCAAATCAATGGTTTTATTTTCAGAGTTCTAAATCCAGTCGTGTAAACACTTGGGAGTCTGGGCCTGGGGTTTGGCAGGGGTTCGTGGCTATTTTAAATATGCCAGGAGCCTTCTTGGAAGCCGCCCACTGCCGGGTGTTTTGTGATTGCGTTGTAAGCCGGGGTCTCAGCGCTCTCCAGTGAGAGCACCGCGGCCCCGGGGTGGGGGCTGTTGACGGCAAGAGTCTGATTCTCTTCCCTCTAGAGTCTCTTTCTGAGGAACTGGGTGCTAGGTGCTGGGTGCCTCCTGTCCTGTGAGCCAGGCCAGGGTCTGAAGGTGGCTGGCGCTCATCAAGGGGGAGGCTTGGGCCTCCCCAAGGCTGGGCCTTTTTAAAGCCTGTGCTCGCCAGTGCTGTTCTCCCAGGGGTGGAAAGTTTTACACATTTCCATTGCTATAAGCAAACGTAAATTTAGCACAGCTCCAAAGTCTGCTTATGGCCTCAGGTTAATCATCAGAGCTGTGCCAGCATCCAGGTGGGACTTGTGCTTCTGTGACTGGCTTCGGTTCACCTCCTTCTCCTCGGTGCCCCCCGCCTCCCCACAGGGCAGCACTGGGTGTAAAATGATCAGGTTACCATTGTCCCTTGTGGATGTGACCACAGGAAGGTCACGTGTCAGCAAGCGCTGCAAAGCAAACTCCAGGAGAACCCTCAGTGAGGTCTGCCTGTTGTCATGGGTTCACATCAGCAGGAACCCCAAGGAGGGAGAGACACTGGTGGGGGGCTTCATGCCCTGGAGACCTGCCTCTCCCTTCCTTCCTTCTCCTCTCACCTCACTGTGGCCCCGTCATGTGGGCTCCGCCCCCAGTGGCTGCAGCCCTGGCCAAGCATGGAAACGTGGCAGATGCCTTCTGGGTCCCTGGGAGGCAGGGCAGGGATGCAGAATTAAATTTCCTAGAAATAGGCAGGCAGTGGTGGCTCAGACAGTAAAGCGTCTGCCTGCAATGCAGGAGACCCGGGTTCGATTCCTGGGTCGGAAAGAACCCCTGGAGAAGGAAATGGCAATCCACTCCAGCACTCTTGCCTGGAAAATCCCATGGATGGAGGAGCCTGACAGGCTACAGTCCATGGGGTCGCAAAGAGTTGGACACGACTGAGCCACTTCACTTCACTTATGTTGTGAAAACTTTCCAAGGGGTGAGCATCATCGTAACAGTTAGTAGCTAATTAGCTCATTGCACAGTAGAGGATGCCCACAATGCGGGAGACCCGGGGTTTGATCCCTGGGTCGGGAAGATCCCCTGAAGAAGAAAATGGCAACCCACTCCAGTACCCTTACCTGGAAAATCCCATGGACAGAGGAGCCTGGTAGGCTACAGCCCATGGGGTTGCAAAGAGTCAGACGCGACTGAGCGACTTCACTTCACTTAAGGTAGAGCAAGTTGCCACAAATCGTGACGGTATCTCCAGAGGATGTAACTAAACAGTAAGCTCAGATACCAGAAGTTCGTCGTGAGTTTGATCTCGCACGTCCATGGAAGAGGCTTCCGTTGGGCATGTTTCATGTATGTACAGCCCAGACCCGAGGGGGCTTCCTGGCAGGCACCCACCAGGGATGGCTCCTTCGTGCCCAGCAGGTGTGGACGTCTCCACCTGAGTGCATCCCTGACCACACCTGGCCTCTGGCCCCTTCCCCGTGTTAGGGCCTTGCACCTCCAGCCGGACACCTGGCCTGCCCTTCCCCAGCCTGGTCCTTCAGAGGTCCTGGGAGAGTCTGTCTCTCTCGTGTGCATGTGGGACTATGATCTGCCAAGGTCCTCTGCCCATGAGATTCTCCAGGCAAGAATACTGGAGTGGGTTGCCATTTCCTACCCCAGGGGAGTCTTCCAGGGATCACACTCGCGTCTCTTGTGTCTCCTGCATTGGCTNGGCCTTGCACCTCCAGCCGGACACCTGGCCTGCCCTTCCCCAGCCTGGTCCTTCAGAGGTCCTGGGAGAGTCTGTCTCTCTCGTGTGCATGCGGGACTATGGCCTGCCAAGGTCCTCTGCCCATGAGATTCTCCAGGCAAGAATACTGGAGTGGGTTGCCATTTCCTACCCCAGGGGAATCTTCCAGGGATCACACTCGCGTCTCTAGTGTCTCCTGCATTGGCCGGTGGATCCTTTGCCACTGGGAAGGTTCTTTACCACCTGGGAAGCCCTCAGTCCCCGGCTTAACTGCCAGCGCGTCTGGGCCCCTTGCTGACTGTCTCCTCCGGGGCAGCCTCTTCCCCTCTGTCCCCTGGTTCCTCAGCTCCTGCCCTGACAGCGTCTCCGGCTGGCCTTACGCACCTGTGTGCTCATTGATCTGCTCTAGCAGGCTGCTTCTAGAGGGTGGGGCCGGTTTGGAGTTGGTCCTGCATGCTCCTTGGTGCCCTGTGGGCTCTTGAGATAAATGAACTAGCTTGGGCAGCTGGGTCAGGGACTGGCAGGGTGCTGTGGGCGTAGGGGCATGGTTACCCGTGACTCAACGTGGGGTGTCAGAAAACGCTCCCCAGTTCTGGCCCGGTGGTGTCGGGGCCTTCCTGGTGGGGCTGGGCTGTGCTCTCCAGCCCTTGGGGGAGGTCAGCTCCTCGCCTGCAGACTCTGGAAGGCTTGCAGCCTGGCCCCTGGGGCTGCGGGCGCTTGGCTCCCTCTTGGAGGAGGAGGGTGGGCTGCATACTGGGAGGACGGCAGCCGCAGGCTCCCGAGCGGGCCCCACATGGGGTTCAGGCACCCCAAGGAGGTGGGGAGGATGGGGATGTCGGAGCCGGGGCAGCTCTTGGAGTTGTCCAGGTTAGGCAGAGGGGCCAGTCTTTTCTAAGTGCGTTACCCGTCCGTGGTCAGCTGTGCAAGGGTCGAGTCCTTGAGCTAGGCCACTCTCTCTGGCCATCGCGTCAGGATTAGCCTGTGGTCCGCCACCAACATACCCCACACCCCGACCCTAGGGCTGGAGGGAGGGCCAGATCGCCCTCCACGGTTGTGTGAAGGTGCAGTCGGAAACGCTCGTGAAAAGGGCATCCGAGTTGTACTTGGCATCTGTAGGAGGACACAGGGATTAAATAGAGGAGTTCCCTGAGAGCTGATCTTAAATTAGCTTTTCCTCGCACGCAGAAAATCCTCTCTCTGCCAGAAACAATCTCCTTCCCTGTGAAGTTAGAACCAGGTCCTGTGAGCGGCTCCCTAGCAGGTGGGAGGTCATGGCTTTTCCATTTGGAAAGCGATGCAGTTTCGATGCCTGATGATTTTACAGAAGAATCAATGTTTTATAGAAAGTGACAGAAATCACGTCTGGTTTGAGAAGGCGACCGTCCGCTTGGGTGTAAGTTTAGTGATGAAAAGCCCTGGGGAGCACCCTCCTGGGCATCTCCCGGGTCCCTGGGGCACCTGCCCTGTCTGCCTCGCTCAGCAGCTCATCCAGCCCTTCCGGGAGCTGTCCAGCTGCACACCTGCCTTGTCTGTCTCCACACGGGACTCCTTCCCTCTGGGGCGGCCGTGTGTCATTAGAAAGCAAACACAGATCAGACCTAGAGGACAAATTGCCAGGGGTAAGTCAGTGCCAGGACGGGTGGGGACTCAGATTTCCTCCTCCCAGTTTAACTGGCGAGACGTTGACACGGAGCCTCCCGGTGCAGCCTGGTTTCTGCGGAGGCTCTGAGCTGTGATCGGCGGGGCATTGGTGATAGGTGGGGGCGATGGGCATCCCCCAGAGCTGGGGGCCGAATACACGGGCTGCTGCTGTCGGTCAGTCGTGTCGGACTCTTTGCGACCCCATGGACTGTAGCCCGCCAAGCTCCTCCACCCAAGGGATTCTCCAGGCGAGGATACTGGATGGGTTGCTGTTTCCTTCTCCAGGGGATCTTCCTGACCCAGGGATCAAATGCAAGTCTCCTGCATCGCAGGCAGATGCTTTTCTGGCTGAGCCGCCAGGGGACATATAAAATCTGTCTGTTCTTTGACTCCCTCAATGGACCGTGTCATTTCACAACCATCTGAAAGGATCCCTGACAGTTGTAGTCTGAGGACTAAGGAGTCCGCAAACGATGGGGACCATCTCCCGTGTTTCCTCCCTAATTCAGCGCCCAGATACTGAGGCCGGCCTTCAGAGCCTTGCTCCTTTGCTACCGTGGTGACCACGTGGGTGGGTCCTCTTGCGCTGCTCTGGTTCTTAGAGGCGTAACCAGGAACCGCTCCTTTACGAGGGAAGCCTCTCTTTTACCTTTCCTTACTGCAGAAAGAACCCCCACGCCCGGGGTAAAGAAGGAAAACAGGACCCGAATCAGTAGACGCGTCCCCCTGCCTCTTCCTCCTCAGAGACATCGCCCGGTTGGCCTCACTGCCGTGGCCGTCATCGCGGACCAGCTTCCTTGCCGTGGTTTCTGAGCGGTGGCTTATCAGCTTGCTCACTTGTGATCGGGTGCCCAAGCATGGGCTGAGGGTGCCCGTCCCGTGACCCAGTTTTGGTGTGTTGCGCGTCAGCTGTCCTGGGGCTTTCCTGCGCACAGGTCGTGTTTTGTGGGGGCGCGGTCTGCAACCGAGCCTCCATGGGGTTGCAGCCACATCTGTGCTGTGTAAACAGGGGCAGGTGCAGTGGGGGGCACCTTGCCGGGGCAAGAGATCAAAGTGGGTGGCGCGTCCCACAGGTGCACGCGTGTGTGCAGGACCGCTGGCACCCAGTCTGGGAGCAGAGGAGCGGAGCAGGGTGAGGCTGTCTTCCCAGGATGCTCCTTGAAGGGGGCCAAGGTGGAGTCTCTCCAGCCACCCAGATCCGTGGCTGTCAGCTGACTCAACAGACCTTCTGCAAGAACATGATTGCATTTGCTGGACATTACAGCTTCATGGGCAGTATTTATTTTAATCTTATAAAGCAGCCCCTGGAATTGGTAGGGGCAGCCTGAAATCACTACCCATTTCCTATGCAAGGGCGGCAGGCTTACTTGTGAGAGAAAATCATGCACACTAACTTGAGGTGAGCCCCCTTCCCACCCTGTAAAGAGAACTATCCCAACTCTTTTTGTTTTAATTTGCTTTTTATCTATGTTAAGTCAGGGGTTATGGTAGCTGAAGGGCATTCTATACCCATCACAAGGAACCCAGGTCTGTGAGACCTCCCTTTTGGCCACGCAAACCCATTAAGTTGGGAGAGGCTTGGCCTGCCCCACGCACCAGGGCACTGACGGTCTGCAAGGGAGGGAAGAATCTTTCCTTGAAGGGAAGATTCTAGGATGTAAGGCTGAAGGGACCAGGTACAGGCCTCTTGTCTTCCAGGGTAAGGGATGGGGCCCCAAGAGACCAAATGAGTTGCTTCCTGGAAGCAGGAATTCCCTCCTTCATCTGGGGCAGTGCTGGTTACCATCTCCTGTTTCAGATGCTTAGCCTCCTGGAGCAGCTCAGAAGGGGTTCACCACATCCATGCCCGCTCACCCGTGTCCCCTGCAGGCCTAGGCGGGAGCTGACTGTGCTGGTGATGGGCAGGCCACAGTAACAGACACACAGTGGGCTCTGTACCTTTTGCTCTGCTGTTGGGGGTGTGCAGTCCTGGATCCCACTGGCCACATGGCCTCCACGCCTCTGCTGACCTTATAATTTTCTGGAGGGACAGAATTCATGGGCTCCCTGGTGGCTCATTGGTAAAGAATTTGCCTGCAAATGAGGAAGACGCAGGAAACTCAGGTTTAATCCCTGGGTCAGGAATATCCGCTAGAGAAGGAAATGGCAACCCACTCCATTATTCTTGCCAGAAGAATCCCATGGACAGGGGAGCCTGGCAGGCTACAGTCCCTGGGGTGGCAAAGAGTTGGACACAACAGGGTATGCACGCAGGAAAAGAGTTGTTTCTGCTTGCTCATTCTGTAGTCATCTTCTGGATTGGATTGGATCTGATAGCAATCCACCCCTTATTATAAACATTAATTGCTCCATGAATTAAAAAATATTACTATTTACAATTCTTTATGAATTTAAAACTGTCAAGACTCAGTTATATCCAGCACAGGACAGACTGAAATGCAGCTTATGAATTGTAAACATCTAAGCCATCTCTGGGAAGAACTCCCAGAGGAGGAAATGGCAGCCCACTCCGATATTCTTGCCTGGAGAATCCCATGGACAGAGGCACCTGGCAGGCTACAGTTCATAGGGTCGCAAAGAGTCGGACACATCTGAGCAACTTAACACACACACAAGGTGTCTCTTTTTTCCCAGGGTTTATTTTAACCAGGAAAATTTTCTTGTTTCAGCTCTGTCTTAACTTTCACAAAGAAAGCGAAGGTTACCCGCCAGCAGCATCTGAGCCGCATAGTAGAAGTTACTTTTAATATATATGTCGACTCAGACTTTAATAAGGAGAACAGCCAACAGCTGCTTAGACGTGCCAGGAGCCAGTGGCAGGAGGCTGTGTGTCCTTGACCTTGAGCTGGTGTCTTAGTGGTGTTCCTAGGGCCCTTGTCTCAGGACCCTAGTGTGGAGCCAATGTTACAGTTTCTGTTACTCATCACACCAACTAACTTTTGAAAATTCTTGTTACTCTTCCCACTTACAGAAGCGGTTACCCCAGGCTCAGCTTTAAGTCCACATGCAGTTCGGATTGACCATCTCCCCTGTGCTAAGACCCTGGGTGGGTCTTTATCCAGCTTCCGTTGGCAGTGCTCCGGAGACAGAGAGGAGCCTGAAGGCGGCCTGAGCCCAGGGCTGGCTTGTGGGCCAGGCAGGAGGTGTTGGCGGCCTGAACCACTGTGGGCATCTGATAAAGCCTGGAGCCCAGGCTCATTTGGGAAGGAAAGATGGAAAAGGTTGGCCTAGGCGAGGTGTCTGAGACCGCAGACCCAGACCTGTGCCTCCCCGCCTCGGCGTCTTTCCTTCCCTTGGTAGGGGGAGGGTCCGGTGTCACTGCCAAGGCCTGGGAACATCAGGGGGGCTGAGCCAGGCGATCGGGGTCCCGGGAGGCCCCCTGCAGACACCAACAGGGTCTGGTTGGGGATCGTCTTGGTGTGTAAAACTAAAATATAAAGTAGGAGGGTTTCAGGTGGCAGCGGTTGGCTTAACAGGAAGAATGGGAGCTGACCTTTCATAACATTGTAGCTTGTGACCCTAAGATACGTTTAAAGTTGAATGCACTCTCCTGCTCTGCAAAGTTTTGTGACCCTCTTCAGTGCTGGTGAAAGGGACCTCCACACACTCGGTGACTCTTCTTTCTGAAAATCCCTGGGGCATTTAGTGGCCAAATCCACTCCTAGAGCCATGAAATAAGCCTCTGGAAGAGTGAACAGCTGCGGCCCCGTTGCGTTCTGCCGCCTTAAGGGTTCAGTTCAGTCGCTCGGTTGTGTCTCTTTGCTACCTCATTGCAGCACGCCAGGCTTCTCTGTCCATCACCATGTCCCGGAGCTTGCTCAAACTCCTGTCCATCGAGTCGGTGGTGCCATCCAACCACCTCATCCTCTGTCATCCCCTTCTTCTGAGTTCAATCTTTCCCAGCATCAGGGTCTTTTCCAGTGAGGCTGTTCTTCACATCAGGTGGCCAAAGTATTGGAGCTTCAGCTTCAGGATCAGTCCTTCCAATGAATATTCAGGACTGATTTCCATTAGGATGGACTGGTTGGATCTCCTTGCAGTCCAAGGGACTCCCAAGAGTCTTGTCCAACACCACAGTTCGAAAGCATCCGTTCGACACTTAGCCATGCACACTCCCCTGGAGCTCATCTGGGCAGGCAGCATTTGCCTTGGGGGCTCCTTAGGGAGAAGAGAAAAGGTCCTATCAAAGGCTGGTCGTGTGGAGAAGGATTCTGAGCCACATAGGGCTCAGGGGAGAGAAGATGCTTTGGGACTGCGGACCCTCAGCCGTGTCCACGATGGTGGGATTGGGGGTGTCTGGGTGGCCTGGCAGGGGTCACCCTGCACTGAGAAGGGCCTTTGGAGTGGGGGTGGGACAGTGCCTGCTTGTGTTGCAGGAAGAGGGGCTCTTGTCTAACACTTGGAGTTGAATTGTCCAAGGAGACACGCTTGCTGACAAAGCAAGAGACTTCATAGGGAAGGGGACCGGGCGGAGAGAGGAGCGTGAGGGGACGCGGGAGAGCTGCCGCGCCGCGCGGCTCACAGTCTCAGGTTTTGCGGCGATGGGAGCAGTTTCCCAGTTGTCTTTGGCCAATCTTTCTCACTCAGAGTCCTTCCTGGGGGTGCAGCTGTTGCTCAGTCAAGGTGGATGTCAGCAAGAAGGGTTCTGGGAGGTTGTGAGACACGTGGTGTCTCCTTTTGGCTTCCTCCAGTTCTTCCGGTTGGTGGTGACTTGTTAGTTCTGCGTGCCTTACCAGGACCTCCTGTTTGTAAAATAACTCACCTAAATGGTCACTGCGGTATCTGGCCAGGGCGGGCAGCTTCAGGCAGTGTGTTTCCCCTAACATTTTGAGGGTCTTTGAGGCCCCTGGAAGGCAACTTGAACTTCCAGGGAATCCCAGAACGAATCTGGTATCCCAGAGATTTATGGTCTATCTCGTTTATTATAAAGATTCAAGGATTTTCAAATAAGAAGTCAAATCATCCCTTGGAAAACTGTTGCCAGTGAGCTTCTGTTAAATCCTCCATTGGAGAGTCATCAGCGTATCAATGTATCAGCCAGCCTGCGGTGTGGCTGTTTCCTGCTGCAGCCGAAATGGATTTCTTATTTTATTAGGGACGCGCATTTCCTCTCTCAGCTCAGAAAGGAGGCTGAGTGGAGTGCTGGCGGAGACCAGGGTTCTCTGGAGCTGTGCTTTCTCTTCCCCGTTCTTTTTCCCTTTATATTTCGGGATTCTGAATGCTTTAAGGTAAAAATAAATGCTCCCCCACTTTTCTGTTGCTAAAAAGAGTTAAAAAAAATTCTTGGAAATTTAACGTTTCAGACAAACATCTCAATCCTGGAGATGATAGTAGGTTGTTTTTTAAAAGTCATCTGTGGTTTCAGAGTTTTCTGGTTTTTTTTTTTAACCCCTGAACATAATTTCAGAAGATTTGTCTGGAACCTCTGGATCACTGGATCCAAATGGGATTGTAGGGAAAGGAGAGGTTGAGATGGTTGGATGGATATGAGTTTGAGCAACCACGGGAGATAATAAAGGACACGGAAGCCTGGCGTGCTGCAGTCCATGGGCTCACAAGGAGTTGGACGCAACTGAAGAAGTTTTTATTATGGTTTTAGTCCCCCTACCAGATAGGCTACTAAGATNAGCACTTGGGAATTAGTTGATGAGGTCAAGATCCCTAATGGGCAGCAAGTTGTGAATTGGGAATCTGCCCTTGCCCATGCCCACCCGCACCCGCTGTGTTCTCTTTGGTCCAAAAGTGGGGAACCTTTATGGCTTGGGTGCCTATTGTGTGTGTGGGGTATAAAGAGAGCCTTACATTTCCTGGTTAAAGGCGCTTTTTTTTGTATGTGAATAATCTTGAAAACAGACCAGGGCTGAGTCCCTCANAGCACTTGGGAATTAGTTGATGAGGTCAAGATCCCTAATGGGCAGCAAGTTGTGAATTGGGAATCTGCCCTTGCCCATGCCCACCCGCACACGCTGTGTTCTCTTTGGTCCAAAAGTGGGGAACCTTTATGGCTTGGGTGCCTATTGTGTGTGGGGGGTATAAGGAGAGCCTTACATTTCCTGGTTAAAGGCGCTGTTTTGCATGTGAATAATCTTGAAAACAGACCAGGGCTGAGTCCCTCGCTTAAGTGCTATTAGCAAGCAGGGATTGAAAGGAGTTTGGAGTCAGGATGCATTTTAAGAAAGTCCCAGGCAAGGGAAACAGCACAGTTCTCCTGGGAGCGAAAACAAACAGCTGAGCCGCTTTGTTGCTGGATCTGATTTGCGTCTGTTTCTGCTCCCTGCCCCCACTGCTCTTAGGTCTGTCCTCCCCTCTGTGGGTATCGGCAGCCTTCCGTGGAGTCCAGTCTTGCCCCTTCCGAAGGAGGAGCCAGAATGGGGCTGGAGGTGGCCCTGAAGGGGAGCTTCCGGAAGGAAAGCCCCCTCCGTCTTTGCTTTCCTCCAGTGGCCCAGAAAAGCCGCCTTTCTGCCAAGGAGAGAGGCTTTTCTCTGAAATAAGCCTGAGTCCTTTGTGGCTGTGTCTCCCTCAGAAGAACAGGGAGGGGACTTTGAGGTGTCTGGGGGAGTGCACGCTTAAGATGCCTTCCTGAACCCCTCGAGGTTGATCTGTGTGTGTCCTCTGGAGGGGGCTCAGGCTGTTTCAGAGACAGGGTGCACACGAGCGTTTTGGGGGACAAGGTGCAGTGGGGGGCCCCCCGCAGGGTCCAAGTCCTTTCCCTGTGAGGTGGATGATGGCGGCTTTTGCTTCCAGCTGCAGGTTGTCTGAGCCCCTCTGTGGAAGGCTGTCTGCTTGCCCCCACCCCGCCGGTCAGCAGGCACAGCCAGGTGGCCCCTGTTCCGCAGGGGACGAAGCCACATGATGCAGGTGCCACACTGATGCCGGTGCCTGTGGATGTGGGAAGACAGCAGCCCACGGGAGGAGGACGGAGGCCGGCTTCGAGGAGAAGGAGGCCAGCCCAGAGAAAAAGGGTTTTCTCCAGTGTTTGTATAATGACGACGTTCCTCCTGCATCAGGCATTCAGATTTCCTAAAAAGGCCTCGAGGCCGCCTCCCTCGGAAGTAAGTGCAGAGTCTCGGGGTGCCAAGGGCAGCCGACCTCACCGAGGTGGTCAGGCGCCCAGTGGTCCAGATGTGCGGCACGTGGGCCTTTCGTTAAGGTGCCTGCTGTGGGTGAAGGCTGGCTGGAATCGGCANAGGCATTCAGATTTCCTAAAAAGGCCTCGAGGCCGCCTCCCTCGGAAGTAAGTGCAGAGTCTCGGGGTGCCAAGGGCAGCCGACCTCACCGAGGTGGTCAGGTGCCCAGTGGTCCAGATGTGCGGCACGTGGGCCTTTCGTTAAGGTGCCTGCTGTGGGTGGAGGCTGGCTGGAATCGGCAGGAGCCCCGCCCAGCGCCCTCCGGGCTCCCCGGGGTCAGGCGGCACCAGAGCTGGCTCCCAGCAGTGTCCTTCTCTTAGGCACTGTGTGTGTAAACGCCTGTTACTCAGTGCCCCACGTGGTCAGCGTGTCAGGACCAAAGCAGGAGTGAATCCAGTGTGCTGGTGTCAGTACGTCTGCCTCGGCTGTCTTTCAGGTCCAGACTTGGCACCCCCTTACTCTGTGTGTGTGTGTGTCTATGTGTGTCTGTGTATACACGTATATGTGTACTTTGTAAAAATGTCTTTTAAGAGTTTATTTTTTCAGAGTAGTTTTNGTACGTCTGCCTCTGCTGTCTTTCAGGTCCAGACTTGGCACCCCCTTACTCTGTGTGTGTGTGTGTGTCTGTGTATACACATATATGTGTACTTTGTAAAAATGTCTTTTAAGAGTTTATTTTTTCAGAGTAGTTTTAGGTTTACAATTAAACCAAGAGGGAAGAACAGAGCTTCCCTTATCCTTCCGCGTCCTCCCGCCTTCCCATCGTCAGCATCACTCCCCAGAACGGTACCTCTCTACCAGGGCGGGACCTCCACTGAACGCCACAGTCTCCCCAGATCTGTATTTCACCTTTAGGGCTCACTGTTGTCTATTTTAAAAGACTTAACACGAATGAAAGCTGCATGTAAAACAACAACAAAGAAACTGCTGATGACACCGTAAATGGATGACCCAGATAGTGTGGATTTCGTGTTTCTTGGGGCTCGGCGCTGCCCGTCTGAACGCCAAGCGCCTCTTCCTTGGAAAGTATGGATCTGGCAGTTTCCTGCTTGTGCAGCATCACAGCAGTGTGTATTTTGTGGACACGGTGCACTTCCACAATCTGACCTTCACTGGGCTTTGTCTTAATACAGAGTTAAGCTGGTCAGGAATTCTCCGCTGTCTGTGTTTAGCTGTGTAGGGACTGCCTTTCTCAAGTCCTAAAAAAACAACATGCCATGCGTGTGGCCCATGGGCATACCAGGGTGACAGTGGGGAGCTGGTGTCTTTTCCTTCAGCTTCAGTGGTCCTCGCTCAGTGGTAAAGAACCCCCTGCCAACGCAGGAGATGCTGGTTTGGTTCCTGGGTCAGGAAGATTCCTTTGGAGGAGGAAATGGAAAGCCGCTCCAGTATTCTTGCCTAAAGCACCCCATGGACAGAGGAGCCTGGCGGGCTCCATGGGGTTGCAAAGTGTCAGACACGACTGGGCTACTGAGCACGCGTACATATTAGAAGAACTGGGCTGAGCAGTCCCCGCACCCCATGTTGAGTCATGTTGCTTTCCCTCCCCTTCGTGCAAACACCTCTTGTTCTGAGTCGCTTTGACCGCCTCCTGCAGGGGGGCCACTTTCTTTCTCTGACTGCCTCCAGATTTCTGTTCTGAAGAAGCTAATAGTTCGAGTTTTTCATTCCTAATAAAAGTTCCCTGTTACTTTAAGTTCCCTAATCTTGGTGTTCTTTGAGCGTTTCTTTTCACTGTTAATGATTTAAATTGAAAAGATAACATAGAATCTGAAGTGGAGCCGTGTTAATGATAAGAAATGACGAACCACCTTCCTTTCCTAAACTCTGCTGGGCAGTTACCGAGGGTCCTCCACAACCTGGGCACTTGCCAGCCCCGCCGTGACATCATCTAAAGAGGCCTCAGTGTCACAGGTTAAATGCAGTCAATCAGTGGTCACCAGCCGTATTGTATTCTAAATTCCAGTCCGGAGGCTTTCAAGGTGGCTCAGTGGTAAAGAATCCGCCTGCCGGCACCGGAGACAGGGTTTGATCCTTGGGTTCGGAAGATCGCCTGGAGAAGGAGATGGCAGCCCACTCCAGTATCCTTGCCTGGGAAGCCCCATGGACAGAGGAGCCTGGCAGGCTGCGGTCCTTGGGGTCACAAAGAGACATGACTGACTGAATGACAACAGCAGCTGCGCTTCCATCAGTGTGCGGGAATGCGTTTTCTTAATATTGTTCTTCTCTAAGTGGGGCATTGAGTGAAGCTCAGAAATGTGACTTGGGATTCTAACTGCTCTGAGAACATGCACGCACATGCACAGGTGTTCCCAGGCGCACACACAGGCTTCCAAGGCATGTGTTCCAGAAGCATGTGTGTTTATCCTTCGAGGGTGCTGCACCATGGAACTTAAATATGGTGATCCAGGGACTGAAGAGCAGATAAGACCAAGGAGGGTCCCTTATCATCTTCCCTCCCCCGTGTTGTAACCTTTCATGGATTTCAGGTCCTCCTGAGCAGCATAACCCATCTCCCCTCCTACCCCACAGTGAAGGTCGCTCAGTCATGTCCGACTCTTTGTGTCCCCATGGACTATACCGTCCATGGGATTCTCCAGGCCAGAATACTGGAGTGGGTTAGCCTTTCCCTTCTCCAGGGGATCTTCCCAACCCAGGGATCAAACCCAGGTCTCCCGCATTGCAGGCGGATTCTTTACCAGCTGAGCCACCAGGGAGAAGGTATGTGCCTTACTCTTCCCCCCAACCCAGTGTATATGCCTCATCCAATCAGCAAAGGACCCGCGAGACCCCCGTCCCACTCCTTATACCCTGGGTATAAAAGTGGACTGAGGAGCCCTGGTCAGCATCGGTTCTCCCTTGAGCTGGCCCACTGTTCTAACAGCGTCTCACTCTAATAAACTTTATTCTCCTCTCATTCTGCCTCCTGTCCGGAAATTCTTCTCCAGATCACGCACCCAGATCGCGACCTTAAACAGGGCAGCTGGCCGGTCTGGGGCCTACAGTCCCCACCCTGCTCACCCCGTGACGTGCTGTCAACCCTGTCACCCCCGCGTAGCGAGCGCAGCCCTCGGAAAGGCCCCGATCCGTGGAGGAGGGGCAGGTAGAAGACGCTGGCGGGTGCCGCTGTTGCTGCGTCTTTTTGTTGTTTTTCATTTCAGCTCTTTGGAGACGGCATTCTATCCTGATCTGGCAATGATGGAGGTGACGAACATTTTGCGCATCTTTTAAAATGGAAGATGTGTTGTTTCTGGTCAGTTAAATTAAGCATTAATTTTATTAATCTAATTCTCACAAGCAAATGTATTCCGCTCGAGGGAAAATTTATTTGCAAGCAAGAAGGCACCGCACACGTTGTTCCAGTGTTTATATAATTACACGTCTTTATTTAATGGAGCCCTGCTCAACTTATTATGAATATGTAATATTTGTTGTGATAAACATAATCTTTTGGTGACATGTGCTTAAAAATCAGCTGAGCATTAGTGAATGAAGCTCATTTTAATTCCCACTTTACCCTCTTTGTTTTCCTATTAAGAGTATTAAAGCTGTGTTATTGAATTTTTTTTTGTATGCCAGATGGTATAAAATTTGAGGGGTACTGAAAGGTGGCAATGTCAAGAAAGTCTCATTACCTTGTCCCCAAGCTGGTTCCTTAACCCTCGATCAGCAACTATGAAGTATTTATGCTTCCAGAAGCGTTCTCAGCAGGGACAAGGTTGTGTGTGTTACACACACACACACACCTCACTGTGGCTTTGGGATGGTTGCACTTTGGTACACTGAGGCTTTTGTTGGTGACTTAGCCTTCCTTACAGGAATGTATCCCAGAGAAGGAAATGGCAACCCATTCTAGTGTTCTTGCCCAGAGAATCCCATGGACAGAGGAGCCTGGCCAGTTATAGTCCGTAGGGTCGCAGAGTCGGACATGACTGAGTGAGCACATAGGAATGTATCCACGTGCATGTAACCAGCCCTGGGTTGTTACAGGCACGGCAACAGCCCGGGTTTGGGAGACATTCTTGGCACAGGTATTTCATGTTGATGGAATAGCTGGCATCTACTTCCCTGGACCGTTGGAATCACCCCACCCCCAATGCTACGGTCCGCGTTCCCGTTTCCCTGAGACCAGCTGATGACAGTGAGTGAGTGTTCTGTGGCCTCTCTGATCACCCTTTCACTGCTGGGAGGCTGTGGCGTTGGTTCCTGTGTGCTGAGTGCACAGAGGGCTCAGGCAGGCTCTGTACTAAAGCACCCACGGTTAACTTGTCCGCAGGGACAGCTTGTCTGGGACACGTTAGGGTGGTGCCCACCGGCCAAAGAGTGGGTGTGCAGGTACCCAATTACCGTGTGCCGCCCGACACGTGGCCCCCAGCCGGCTCCCTTCCGTGGAGGGTGCGGTGGCCCTCGCCCTTCCCTTTGCTGAGTGAGCATCTTTCCTTCTGAGCTCCTTTCCAGTGGGCCTCCTCACTCTGCCAGTTGGCCGGGCGTTTGAGTCCCTGAAGTCCAGTGTCTCTGCTGTCGGACCCCGGTCCCCGCCAGCTCTCAGCTGCGCCTCGGAGGCCCTTTGCAGCTGCCTGGCGCCTCTCATCGCATCCTGATCCCCCAGCCCAGCCTTCCTCTGCCCTGTACGAGGAAGGCCTCTGAGCCGGCAGACCCCAGCCTCTGTCTTCGTGGGGTCGGCGGCGTCTGTTTTTTCACGTCACCGTCTGTCTCCTCCAAGTGTTTCCTGGTCCTTCTCTGTGGTACCCCAGTGAAGTTGCATCCGTTCCTATATCCTCTGGGTTAGAAAGTCGGGCATCTGTTTGAAACCCTGGCATTACTTGACTTTTAGGCTGTTTGTGATTTGCCTTCTTGGTCATCGTGTAGCATGAAGGAATTGGGGGTTTTCAGAAAACACATGGAAACTGAAGGCCCTTTGGAGGCAGGCCCTCTGCTCGGTGGTCTCTGGGGCAGCCGCCGTGTTCGTTACCAGCTCCGTCTGTCCGTCCCTAAGTACACAGAGCGTGTGGTGGGGTGGGGTGCCATGAAGGGAAATGGCAGGTGGGGGACACGGGGAATCAGGTCGTCGGGGTCCTCCCTGTGGGGCGGTCGCCTCCACCCATACACTTGGGGGTGAGAGGCAGAGACGGTCAGGGGAGGCTGCCCCGAGAGTGCTGACTGGGGGGCCGGGCCCTGCAGCGGGCCGCACGGTAGCTGGGCACCCCTCGGTCTTGCCGACACATCTCATGTCACCCCGAAGTGTCCTGACTGGATCTTCAGTGTCTGTTGTGTCATTGAGGATCAGAAGTCCAGCTCAGAGGTCTTCTAAACCATGACATGCTGTAGACACTCGAATTTTCCAAATCCAGCCAGCAGCTACTGTAACTTTGTTGGTGTAATTTTAAGCAAGTTACTACTATTTTAGGGGAAACCCAGAGGCTTAAAGTTGCCTGGCATCAGGGTCAGTTTCAGAAAACCCAGAGCCTCCATCGTTCTCCAAGTGGCCCACACTTAGGGTCAGAAAGGTCTGAACGCCCAGGGCAGCGTGGATCCTAAAGGGCTGGGGCAGGACTTGGTGGTCTTGGGTCGGAGTGTGTGATGAGGTTTAGCAGACAGGACACAGACTGGTGTCAGAACAGCCGTGTGCGGCAGGCAGATCTCAGCAGCTCAGGGGACGAGATCCCAGGCCGGGGCTGGACTGTCTTCCGTGTCCTTCCGGTTTGAAAACTGGCACCTTGGGGGTGTACTGACCCTGCCCTCCTTTAAGTCACGGCGTCTCACTTGCGTTCACCCTCCTGTTTTACAGATGCCTTCGTGAACAGCCAGGAATGGACGTTGAGTCGATCCGTCCCGGAGCTCAAAGTGGTGAGTGGTCACCCTGGCCTTGAGCCTGGTAGTTTCTCAACCTGCAGGAGGGGGACTCGGAATGGGCCTAGGAAGAGGCACAGTGTGACCTGTGAGCACCCACATCTTCTTCCCGGGGGCTGTCTCCTCCCCTGGGGCCCAGAGGTGTGTCCGCTGTGTCCTGGGGAGTGGGGGCGCAGGTGAGGCTGAGGTTGGGGCTGGAGCCAGGGGTGCCTGTGATGGTCGTGGTGGGTGGCCAGGCAGATGGCCTGTGTGCAGGGCTGCGTGCCCCCGTCTCATACCTCTGTGTGTGTGTGTGTGTGTGTGTGATGGTTGTGGTGGGTGGCCAGGCAGATGGCCTGTGTGCAGGGCTGCGTGCCCCCATCTCATACCTCTGTGTGTGTGTGTGTCNGTGTGTGTGTGTGTGTGTGATGGTTGTGGTGGGTGGCCAGGCAGATGGCCTGTGTGCAGGGCTGCGTGCCCCCATCTCATACCTCTGTGTGTGTGTGTGTCACGGGACGTCTCTGTGGCTAACTATCAAGTCATAATTGTAATTTGTTATTAAGAAAATGTGACTATGTACTGTTAACGAAGGAGCGGTGAAAAATTAAAAGCTCTCTTCTCATTGTGAGCTTTAATGATTCAGCGAGGCTACTCAGAGCTCTGTTTGCTGTTCAGTCACTGAGTCGTGTCCAACTCTTGGCGACCCTGTGGACCGCAGCGACCCCCTGGACTGTAGCCCACCAGGCCCCTCTATCCTCCACTATCTCCTGGAGATTTAAAGCTAAGAAATTGACTGAAGTAAAAAGTAACTTGGGTCTGTTGCAGTCATACCTCTGAGCCCCTCCGCACTTTGCACCCCTCACCTTAAATTGGAAACAAGGACCAATAGAACTATTAAATGATCACGTTGCTGTGCGATAAGTGGCATTTGGAGGATGTGTGTGTGTGTNAGTAAAAAGTAACTTGGGTCTGTTGCAGTCATACCTCTGAGCCCCTCCGCACTTTGCACCCCTCACCTTAAATTGGAAACAAGGACCAATAGAACTATTAAATGATCACGTTGCTGTGCGATAAGTGGCATTTGGAGGATGTGTGTGTGTGTATGTGTGTTTTGTGTGTATGTGTTTGTGTATATGTTTGTGTATATGTGTTTTTTGTGTGTTTATGTGTTTGTGTGTGTTTGTGTATATGTGTTTGTGTATGTTTTTATGTGTATCTGTTTGTGTGTGTGTGTGTGTATATGTGGTTTTTTTTGTGTGTATGTGCTTGTGTGTGTATATGTGTGTGTGTATGTGTTTGTGTGTGTGTATATGTGTTTTTGTGTGTGTATGTGTGTGTATATGTGTTTGTGTGGGTATATGTGGTTTTTTGTGTGTATACCTGTTTGTGTGTGTATATGTCTTTGTGTATGTTTTTATGTGTGGGTATGTTTTTTTTTTGTGTGTGTATATATGTGGGGTTTTTTGTGTGTATGTGCTTGTGTGTGTGTGTGTGTNCTGAGTGTAGGGATACAGAGGAGTGTCCCTGCCAGTATCCGAGACCTAGTTCTTGGTCTTGGGGGACATGATGTGGTGGGAGGCAGAGCCAAGACCATCAGCAGTGTATAATGTGTTGGGTGTGCGGAGAAGCACGGAGACCACCCTAAACTCTTGGGTGAAGTAGAGCGGGAGGGCCCGGGTGAGTGAAGCGTGGGTGTGGTTCCTGCCTGGCCAGGGTGCCTCCAGCAAGATTGATTGTAAGGATGCGGAGGGGACACTTTGTTGTCTATTCATGAAATTCTTGGACTCCAGCCTGCAGCCAGAGTGAGAGGCTTCCCAAGAGTTGTGAAATGAGGGTGTCGCATTTTTGCAGTGTTGATGGTAAAGAATCTCTGGTATTCTTGGGGTGAGGAGGGGGAGCTCCCAGGCAGGGTGACGAGCTAAAGGCTGTCCTGAGCTCCAGTGGATGGACTGCACCGCCTGCCCCGTGGGGCAGTGGAGATGCTCACAAACTGTCCTCCGGCGGTTGGGAGTAGTCAGGTGTGTCCCCGCGGAGCCTTGGGTGTGTGGGGGTTTCCCTGAACGGGGTGGGGCGGGGCTGAGGCACACAGTGGGANGCACCTCCTGCCCCGTGGGGCGGTGGAGATGCTCACAAACTGTCCTCCGGCGGGTGGGAGTAGTCAGGTGTGTCCCCGCGGAGCCTTGGGTGTGTGGGGGTTTCCCTGAACGGGGTGGGGCGGGGCTGAGGCACACAGTGGGAATCCGACAGTGGGAACCCGAAGCTCCTTACAGGGAGGTGGGACGTGGCCTTGGCTCCCTCGGGTGGGCTTTAGAATCCAGGGTCCAGGGGGTCTAGGGAAGGAGCCCACGTGGCTGAGACGGAACTCCAAGAGGAAGCCCAGGGCAGAAGTCTGCAGAGAACCTCATCTACAGCTTCTGGTGAAGGGCTGGGTCGGGGCAAGGGGAAGGTGAGGGGTTTCAGAAAGCACAGTTGTTGGTGACCTTGAGCAGTGTCTTTGAAGCCATTGAATCAAAAACTTTGGGGGGTGGTTCAGGGTGAGCAGAGAGGGAACAGTGTGCCCCGGAGGCCTGGCTGGCGGGGGAGAGGGGCAGACTCTTCCTGGGAGGAGGCTGTATGTGGGGCAGGGCTCCTGTCCTGCTTTTCCTAAGCAGGGATTGATTTTGATGCTTCAGCGCGGCTTTGGGGGCGCAGTTCTAGTGGGGGAGGAAGAGGTTGTCATGCAGGAGGGTCTTCACACAGAAGATGGTGGGGGATGAGCTCCCAAGAGCGGGGAGGCCGTCCCGAGGGGCGGTCCCTGTGTCCAGGCGTCTCAGCTGTGGGGAGCTGTCTCTGGCGGAAGGTGGGATAAAGCCAGCCTTGCCCCCTGGAGATGGCGCGTTCCTACCTGCTGGGACAGTGGTCCCTCACATCTCTCTGGAGCTTATTTCAGGGAGGATGAACGCCTCGGCCGCGGGCCCCTGGTGTGTCCTCGTCTCGGCCCTGCAGTGTGGGACCCCGTGTCCAGAAACCAGGCCAGCTCGCCACCTCCGCCCTGCCCTGGTGCGGCTTTCTCCCCTCCAGTCCCTCCTGGACACTGTTCCTCCTGGACTCGTGATCCTGCCCTGAGGTCGTGATGGAATGTATCAGGATGTCCCCTGATCTCTTTAGGGCCCAGTACTGTCGCTGTGTCCTCTTTAAGCTCGTTCGTGCCTTGTTGAGAGTTTTGAGGGTCCCCGATGCACGTTGGTGGGCTGACTCAACTGTGCACCTTCCCAGTGTAACCAGCACTCATGGGATCTAGAAAAATGCCACCACAGCCAGTGTGTGTCCAAACCGTGTTGATGCTTCAGGCCGTGGAGACTGATAGAGATGTGTGATGTTAATTGAGGGTGCTGGAATCCCTTTTTCTCCCAGAGAAGAATTTAATGAGATGATGTTCCGGATTGCTGTCCGTTCCACCCCTGTCTGTCTGCAGGTTGCTGAAAGCGTGGTGCACTGACCGCTCCTTAGTGACTGTCCATTTCTGTGTTGCAGGGCATTGTGGGTAACTTGGCCAGCGGCAAGTCGGCCCTGGTGCACCGCTATCTGACCGGCACGTATGTCCAGGAGGAGTCTCCCGAAGGTATGCTCTTTAGGCAAACAGTTTCCACCTCAAGAGAGTTTAGTTGGCCAAGGTTTTCATTAGCATATTCTAAATCGTGACTGTCATATATTCCATGTCAAGAAAAAGAATAAAATACGAAGCAGTAGAAATCCGTAGCTATGTGCTTTTTCGGTAGTATTGTCAGCCAACCAGTTACGTTAACTTCATCTTGGCATTGGGAGCAATAGAGTCAAACCATGAATACTATTAAATATGCCTCTTACCTGGTGGTTCTGTCCCTTCACATATGAGTCCAGTGTCAATGCTTTTAAATATTACTGCTTGGACATGTCTTCACTTTGGATGTTGAGTTTATAACGTAATTTGTATGGACTGTTCCATAGTCGCAGACCCGAGTACTTCAGATGACCACCACCATACGTTTGAGTATGTTTCCCCCTTTATATTGCATTCTAAACATGGAATAACCATTTTTGCATGAGAATAAGCTATTTCTTTTGCCATGAGGCTTTTACTTCTTCAGTTTAACATATCCACGTTTCGTTTTTCGCTTTAAATAAAACGATGGTAGTAAAGCTAGGAAACCAGGTAGCTTCTGTGTCCCCCCAAATCCAGCTAGGGTGTACGCACGCCATTTTCTAAATTATATTTTCTCTCCGTGTAACCTTTTAAAAATCCAACTCTGAGACACTGAATTTCTGGTTCCTTCTTTTTCTTACTGGCTGTTCCATTCTTTGCAGATATGGATGCAGGTAACTATACATTTCCTTCATGGCGGCGCTTGTCTTGTTTGAAGAGCGAGGAGAGACCCAGCTCTGTACTGTAGTCCTCCCTTGCCTCCTCGTTCCGTGTTATCCATCCTATTTTGTTCTCATCTTATCCTTTTTTGTGTTTTTTTTTTTTTAAGTTAAACATTTCACCCTGTTTTGTCCCTTAGATGTCTTCTTAGCAGTAGTTCTGAGTAGCTTCCCATGTTCCCTGTAACACCTGTTCTAGTATTTAACTCTCGTGGCTGGGCACCTTGTAATCGTTGCAAAGTGTGTGGAAGGTGGAATTCTCTGGCCACCTTTGTTTGGGGCTCTGCCGTGACTTTGCAGAATTCTCGGTGGACACGTGAGGGAAAAGCCCAGGTTTTCGTTATCCATATCGACATAATGATTTCAGGGAGATTAGAGGTGAAGGCTTGGATGTGGGAGTCAAGGAGGAAAGGCATGCCTAGCCACGGAAAAATGGATACAGATGCTGGACAGTGGCGTGCTTTAGAGAGGCGATACGGGCGACCCCCTTTCTCCTCTCCTGGACTCTACTCGGGGTGTGCTGGTACACAGGTGCCTTTGCGTCTGAGTGTGGGTTTTAGGCGTGGTCACCTGGATTACACCCAAGAGTTTTTTAGAGATTGTTTTTCTTGGGTTTCTACTTATTCTCGGGGCAGGCTGTGTAGGTTGCTGACCCTGCCTCCTCAAGTCAGGCTGCCTGTGGGCCCAGGATACCCTGGGTTTCACTCGGGGGTGGGGGCCCTAGCAGTTACATGGTCTGGGCCCCGGTTTCGCGGCGGCACACTGGCCTCTCCTCTGCCCGACCTGACGGCTGGTGTGGCGGGTGGGGTCCCCAGGCCGCTGGCCTCTCTCCTGCCCGCCTGACGGCTGGTGTGGCTGGTGGGGTCCCCAGGCCTCTGGCCTCTCCCCTGCCCGCCTGACGGCTGGTGTGGCTGGTGGGGTCCCCAGGCCTCTGGCCTCTCCCCTGCCCGCCTGACGGCTGGTGTGGCTGGTGGGGTCCCCAGGCCTCTGGCCTCTCCCCTGCCCGCCTGACGGCTGGTGTGGCTGGTGGGGTCCCCAGGCCTCTGGCCTCTCCCCTGCCCGCCTGACGGCTGGTGTGGCTGGTGGGGTCCCCAGGCCTCTGGCCTCTCCCCTGCCCGCCTGACGGCTGGTGTGGCTGGTGGGGTCCCCAGGCCTCTGGCCTCTCCCCTGCCCGCCTGACGGCTGGTGTGGCTGGTGGGGTCCCCAGGCCTCTGGCCTCTCCCCTGCCCGCCTGACGGCTGGTGTGGCTGGTGGGGTCCCCAGGCCTCTGGCCTCTCCCCTGCCCGCCTGACGGCTGGTGTGGCTGGTGGGGTCCCCAGGCCTCTGGCCTCTCCCCTGCCCGCCTGACGGCTGGTGTGGCTGGTGGGGTCCCCAGGCCTCTGGCCTCTCCCCTGCCCGCCTGACGGCTGGTGTGGCTGGTGGGGTCCCCAGGCCTCTGGCCTCTCCCCTGCCCGCCTGACGGCTGGTGTGGCTGGTGGGGTCCCCAGGCCTCTGGCCTCTCCCCTGCCCGCCTGATGGCTGGTGTGGCTGGTGGGGTCCCTAGGCCTCTGGCCTCTCCCCTGCCCGCTTGACGGCTGGTGTGGCTGGTGGGGTCCCCAGGCCCCCGCCGGTCGCCAGCTTCCCCTTGCCCCATCCGCGGTGCTGCTTTGCCGTTATGTGACTTTTGCCGTTTCAGTGTCTGCGTCACGTTTGGACCTCGCTGTGCTTTCTGTGTGGTGGACCCTTAGATTTTGATGAACATGGAAACCTTTCTCTTGCGTGTTTGTGCATCAAAAGTAAAACCATCCCCAGTGGGGGCACCTAAACATGACACTTTCTCCACTTTTCAGGCAGTAGTTCCTAACGACGCGAATTGCATGGTGTCATATGATTTTCAGAATACCTCTACTGTAAAGGGGGGAAGCATCTCGAGGTCACTCTCGGGATGCCCTTTCTTCCATCTATAGAGGGAGGTGTCTCACCCCTCAGCAGGGCCGGTGCCCAAGTGCTCCCAGGTCAGGGGAAAGAGTGTCCGCGATCTTTGCTCTCACCTTCAGGGGCTGGCCCTGCCGCCTGGCCACCTGTCCTCTCATTGTTTGATTCCGGGTCAAGGGATTATTCTTGGCATTGCCAGCAGCCTACGGGGTGCCTTCCGTGGACATGCGTCTGGGCCTCTGGGTCCTGGAAGAACCGTGAGCAGATGCCCCCTGGTGCCTGGAAGTCGGTAGCTCCCCATGAGCCCCTGTTTCCCAGGGGCCGCTGCCCTGGGACCGGGCGGGGTGGATGCATCTTTGCATCTCTTCTCCAGACCAAGGAACTGACATCCACGTGCTGGGGCAAGCCCCACGTGGTGGCAGGAGGGGCCCAGAATTTGTTGTTTCTGAAAGGAAATGCGTGAGAAAAGCCTTGGCACATAAAGAGTCCTTGCTCCTGGTCCGGGAACCTGTAATTGCCAAGTGTTTTCAATCCTTGCCAGATGCCTTAACATCCATCAATTACCCATGCTTGCTTCCTAGAGAAGCTTGACAGCAGTGAACGTTCTGGAGCTTTCGGGTGCCGTGTCGCCTCCCAGGTTTAGGGCGAATGTGGGAGCAGCGGGATGCTTTCCGGGGGGCACCGGAGGCCAGTGATGCCATCGCAGCTCAACTGCACCTGCAGTGACTTTTGCAGCAAAGGGTCAGGTCGGGCGCAGCTGCTGGTGTTACGTCATGGGTGCTGGGCTGAGGGGTCTGGACTCTGGGTGAGCTGTGAGACCCTCCCATTTCCTTGCTGTTGATACTGAAAGTGTGAAAGAGTCGCTCAGTCGTGTCCGACTCTTTTGGGATCCCTGGATGGTAGCCCTCCATCTCCTCTGTCCAAGGGAATCTCCAGGCAAGAATACTGGAGTGGGGAGCCTATCCCTTCTCCAGGGGGTCTTCCCGACCCAGGGATTGGACCTGGGTTTCCTGCATTGCAGGAGGATTCTTCACCACGGAGCCACCAGGGAAGCTTACCGATTTATCCCCTTGCCTGTTACACAGCGACTGGAGTGACACACTGCCATCTCCACGGGGCAGCAGCTTTCCATGGGAGGCATGTTGCTGCGGGCTCTGTCTGCGCACACAGCTCACTGGGGCTTCCCTGCGCTTCTCCTGTCTGCACAGGGCTGTCCTTTTGTTTTAACTACTATGTAAAAAAACCTTTAGTGTAGTCAACCCTGAACATTCATTGGAAGGGACTGATGCTTAACCTGCAGCTCCAATACTTTGGTCACCTAATGCAAAGACTCATGGGAGAAGACCCTGATGCTGGGAAAGATTGAGGAGGAGGAGAAGGGGGCGACAGAAGATGAGGTGGTTAGAAGGCACCATTGACTCAGTGGACATGAGTTTGAACAAGCTCCGGGAGATGGTGATGGACAGGAGATCCTGGCGTGCTGCAGTCAACAGGGTGGCGAAGGGTCGGACACGACGGAGCGACTGAACGACGACCATCCTCCAGTGTCACTCTGACCCAGGGGGCGTCTCTAGGTGCCCAAGAGGGAGAAGGTGCTCAGGGCCTTCTGCTTTCACCTCCCCAACCTTCTTCCGAGTGCAGGTTACCTTCGCTTTCGGAGGATGATGTCTGTCGTGCGTTCACTGTGTGGTCCGTTTTGGTTGATACTTTATTCTTGTGGCAAAGAGAGCTGACCCATCCACTTTAGATTATTTTAAAGATACAATTGGAAATGAGGGAATAGACTTAAATATTATGGGTGTTTTTATAGTTAGCGAATTAGCAATGTACATGGCTTCCCTGGTGGCTCAGACGGTGAAGTATCTGCCTGCAATGAAGGAGACCCAGGTCAGGAAGATTCCCCATGGAAGAGGAAATGGCAGTCCACTCCAGGATTCTTGCTTGGAAAATCCCATGGACAGAGGAGCCTGGCGGCTACAGTCCAGGGGATCACAGGAGTTGGACACGACTAAGCAACTAGCACTTCTTGCAATGAAAAAGTAGGCAACTCAGCTGGGAACCTGTAAGTCCATGGAAGTGTTAATCATCCAAAGAGTAAAATTTTGGGGCACGCACATAACCTTTTTAATCGTGTGTGTGTGTGTGTGTGACAGCGTGTGTGTACATAACCTTTTTAATCGTGTGTGTGTGTGTGTGACAGCGTGTGTGTACATAACCTTTTTAATCGTGTGTGTGTGTGTGTGACAGCGTGTGTGTATCCGAGTCCTTAGGGCTGCCTTGTGTGTGTGTGTGTGTGTGTGTGTGACAGCGTGTGTGTATCCGAGTCCTTAGGGCTGCCGTGTGTGTGTGTGTATGTGACAGCGTGTGTGTGTGTGTGTGTATCCTTAGGGCTGCCTTGACACGTGGCCACAGTTTGGGTGGCTTGAAACCAGAGCTGTGTTCTCAGGGCTCCAGAGGCTGAGAGTCCGGGAGCAAGGCCTTCACAGGCTGGCTGTTGCCGGAGGGAACTCGGGAGAGTCCGGGTCCTGGTTACTGCCAGCCTCAGGCGGTCCTGGGCCTGTGGACGCATCTGCAGTCTCTGCCTTGTCGTCCAGGGACGCCTCCCTGTGGCTGATTCCCCATTTCCTTCACGTCATGAAGACACCCGGCTCTGGATTTTGGCCCACAGGTATGGAGGGTTTGGCATAGATCACATTTTCAGGGAAAGTTAACCCACAGCAGTATGTGTATAGTACACCCTGGGCGTTGAAGCAGAGCTGTTGAAGTTGCCCCGTTACTTCTTAGTGAGACGAAGAACTTGTAGCTGCCCCAGGCCTCACTGGCCGGGCCCGCGCTGGTCTCCTGAAACGTCGGAAAGATGCGGTCAGTTTACATATGCCCTTCACACCGATGATGGAATTTCACAGCTGTCACTCACTTCCGATGGCAATTACTCCTCTGCCGTCCATGCCCTGCTGATGGCTGCTTGTGAGGCCAGTGGAGGAGGATCTGGGTGTGTAATTAGAGTTTCCAGCTCGTGTGTTTGTATGCTCGATGGCCACCGTGCACCCCCACCTCCCCGCCGCAGACCCCACATGTCTGCTGCTGTTTTTAACTCCCTGCAAGATAAGAGAAAGGAAGGAAACTCAGGCTGCCCAGTATTATGTGGGGATTTGATGGAGAACGTGGGCAGCCTGAGTCGCGTCCCCTTGCAGCTGGGAGACCGTGGTGTCCCCGAGGGCTTTGAGCTTCAGGCATCTCTCTCTGTGTTCCTCCCTCTTGTCTCCTGCCGTGGGCCACACAGAGACCTGGGGCCCAGAAAGGCTGGTACCCAGCCGCTGTCCTCCCGGTGGTGGGGGGCGAGGAAGGGACCCATCAGCTCTGAGATGAATCAAACCATCCAACGGATGGAGTGGTAGATGTTAAGGGTGGTGGGCTGTGACGGTGCCGGGGGCGATGCCTCCGTCCATCTCTGCTCTCAGGACCCTCCAGCCCACACGTGTGGCAGCACCCACTGGCACCCCAGAACAGAAAGCATGGACTTGGATCTAGGAGTTTCGGCTCTGCACCCTTCCTGTGACGAGCAGAACAGACTAGGATGGTCGGAAGAGTGTAGGCAGAGAATGAAGGGTGGGTCTTCCCCCAGGGACCTCCTTCCCAAGTAGGAGGAGGAGAGGGACTGTCTTCCGCATAAAGAGGAGGGGCTGAAACGGAAGAGGGGGGCAGAAGAAACCTGGATGTCTCGCTGAAGTAAGGAAAGGTGTAGGACAAGATAACGGCTAGTCAAGGAAAACTTTACATAATGTGTGTAAGTCAAGGTGAGGAATCAGGCTTTCTGAACCTAAGTCATAGAATGTGGGGTGTGCTTTAGTACTCTGCCCCAGGGTGTGGGGGAGTACACCGGGTGTGTCTCGACTCTTAAAAACCTTGCTGCAAGGAGCCTGCAGCTGTTTCTCTTGTTGGTACCGATGTACAGAGTTTGATAGACTTAGCGGTTTCACGGGAAGAAGGCAACTGGCTTGCCTTCCCGGGAGAGGGACCTGTACCTGCCCAGCGCTGTCTTTACTGCCTGCGGGCCACCTTTACTGCCTACAGCCGACATTGTGTGTGGTGGGGGAGGAGGGCTGAATGATTTCAGGGATGGAGCAGGAGGGCGGCGAGCTGGTGACCCAGGAGCAGCAGCATCTTTCCCGGGAGCCCCAGAGCATCCAGGGACATGGGGGTCTCACGGCTGGGGTGCCCAGATGCCCAAGTGTCCCCAGGGACGGGGCTGCCCTCCTCCTCGAAGCCCTGAGCCTCCGTGCCAGGCCCGCGACTCACTTGCCTGTGGTTGAAGCCTGGGTTCCCAGCCTGCCTCAGCTGCTTAAACTCTCAGTCCTCCTGGCCCGGGGTGAATTAGCCAGCCGCCTGAATGTGGACTTGCTCCCTCTGCTCCGAGAGTCGTTTGTGGGGACTGAGAGGGTAAACACATAGACGATTCTGCTTAGCGCTGGCGCCGAGCTGGCCTGGGCCCGGGGATGCGCAGTTGGTCCATACGGGTCCTGCTCCAGGTAAATAGCCTTCCTCCTCAACGCTCCTCACCGGTGTGACTTCAGGACCTTGTGTCTGCCAGGAGCAAGAACGTGACGCCCCCGCTNAAAAAAAAAAAAAAAATAGTTGACCACATCCCCAGTGGTGTGGGTTGAGCCTGAGTTCCATGGGTTCTTTCTTGCCCCGGGGTGGGGTTGCTGTCTGGGCTGCAGGGGAGGTCAGGAGCTTCTCTGGTTACAGGTGCCTCAGTGCCCCAGGGGCCCCCAAGAGGGGTGAGGAGCGCTCCCCATCTTCACCTTCTCCTCCCTGGTGTGTCCAGCCTGACGGTGCCCCGCGAGGGTGGCCGGCCCTGGGCTTGCCACCGTGCCCCGCCAGTTCCTAGCTGGGATGTCAGGTGCTGGCTGCGGTCACCTCCTCTGGAAGCAGGGGTCTGCTGTGGTCAGGTCACCTCGAGCTGGACGTCTCTCTGTTAATCCCCGCGTCCCTGGAGGACCCCCTGGAATTGTTCCCCGACAGATGCGCGTATCGTCAGGGCAATAAAAGCCTTCTCAGGAGCCTGTGTATCTTAAATCACTTTTTAAAAAATGAACTGTTTAGAACGAATGTTTACTTAGTTTCTTAGAAACAAGCCATGTGGTAAATACCAGCCTTTATTTTCTGGGACATACGAAATGCATTTAAACTGTCAGCTCCAAAAATCCTTTCCAAATCAAATAAACTTAAAAAAAAAAATGTTGTCAGCTGCCACTGCTCAGCAGATGTTAGGCCTATTTCTGAATGCTTTCTTGGGTGCTGCTTAATGTTCCAATGAACAAAATCTGTAAACGCTAATAGAATTTGAGGAGTTTTGAAATCTAGCCAGTTCAGTGTTTCCACATAATTTTACCATGTTACTTGCAACCAAGTGATTAAAAGTACATGATAATTTTTTAATGAGGAGTATCTGAAACCTTATGAAGAGCCTGCTGGTAGGTTGGTTAGTAGGTAAAGCAGCGGTCAGTTCAGCTACCTTCTCTAATTATTGCAGATGCTAACTCAGTCTCTAACCGGAGACATATCATTGACCCTTGTCATCGTCCTGATCTGTGTAAACAGCGTGCTAAATAACTGTCCCCTCGCACGTAAGCCATATTGAGGATCAGATAATGTTGCCTTTACAACAGGCGAAGAATGCTAAAATTATTGCTAGCACTTCAAAGAAATAAAGAGAAAGTAGGTTCTGCTTCATTTTTAACAAGAAAAAAAAGGCCGTAAAATTAAGAGTAAGGAGATTATGTTTTTGGCGTGGACGGAGTTGGCAGGACAAAATGTGTCTCTGAGTCGGTGGTTTGGAACTCTGAACACACCGTCCCGTATTGTTATAATTAATTCAGCGGGAAACCGGGGGCCTGCTGAGAGCTGGGCACGGCGCCTGCAGCCGGGGCAGGCGCTCCCGAGAGGAGGCGAGGCTTCAGGGCGAATGGCTGTAGCTGCAGGCGGTCATTTGCAGCTGAGCAGCCGTGCACGCTGGCTTCTCCCGGAAAGCGTCCCCACACGCTCCGTCGTGTCATTGGACCCCCAGAGCCCCCCAGTAGCAGCCCGTGTGCTGGGGGACGTGATTGTTGCTTCCCCGAGACACCCCCTGACTTCACAGATGACAAAACCACTTCCTTCATAGGAAAAAGGAGACTGGGGTCTGGAAAGTTTTACCGTCGAAATGACAGGTCATTTTCTCTAGAGAAATGGTAAGCCCCAAGATGGTTTTTTTTTTTTTTTTTTTGAGCTTTAAGTGGTGATTTAGTCACTAAGTCGTGTCCAACTTGTGCAACCCCATAGCCTGTAGCCCACCAGGCTTCTTTGTCCATGGGATTCTCCAGGCAAGGAGACTGGAGCGGGTTGCCATTTCCTCCTCCAGGGGACCTTCCCGACCCAGGGATCAAACCTGGTCTCCTGCATTAAAGGTGGGTTCTTTACTGACTGAGCTACCAGTTAGAGCGTGACTTAACTGCACGTTAGACAACAGTTGTTGGGTCTGTCCCAGCTGACGCCCCTCCTGCCCGCCAGTGTGTTTGTCCTAAGACGAAGGGCAGGACGCCCTTCACTGAGTCCTGACACTGTCTCCAGGGGAATAAGACGGTTCCTGAGAGTGTTCCAGCTCCACCCCCAGAAATGGAAGGTGACATTCCCAACGCTTAGGGCCTTGTCCCCAGCAGGAACATCGAGGGCAGACGGCTGTCCTGCAGCAGTCACCCCCAGCCCGTGTGGTCAAAGGACTGGGTGCATTGCTCTTTTTTTGCAGTCTGCACAAACGTGTATTTACAAAACAACCACGTTACGTATACACAGGCTATTGACACACAGTAGTTTAAACTATTAAGTCTTTTTACTCCTAGAAGGTAAAGAAAAAATTTAATAAACTAATCCTTTTTGCTGTTTTTATACAAAGTGACAGGTCTGGATTGCTGTCTCCAGTTTCAAGGCAAGAGTGGGACCATCGCAGAGCAGTCTATCTCTCAGGGGAGCAAGCCTGGAGGGGGAAGTGCCAGCTGCTTCCCAGGCCACTGAGCCCAGACCTTGGGTGGGGGGTCATTGTTGCATGTCTAAAGGCTTGTAAGAATAAACAAAAACAAAACGCCCCACACAAACAAGGCTGCTGCCCACAAGGCCTGGATTATTGACTGTCCGGCAGCCCCTCCCAGAGACAGTCTGCGACCCCTGCCCTGCGGTGTGTCCACATTTTAGGCGTGACCTGCAGAGGACTCTGGGTTTCTCCACAGGATCCCACCTCACAGCCACCAGCCCTTTTTTAATTTTCTCGAAACAAACACCTGAGTTGCATGCAGAGGACTGTGCGAACTGACAGTTCTATGTTTATTTTCAAATAAACGTATTCAAAAATATAGTTTACATGACACACAAAAAAATTGTTTAAATAATTTCTTTACCAGGACGCACTAGTTTAGAGTGGTCACGTCTGAGGGGCATGTCTGGCCAGCCTCTGGCGGGTGCAGGCCGGCCCGCCCCGTGCCCGCGCCCGCGCCCGCCTTGCCGAGGCGCCTGCCCCGGGGCGCGTCTCGGGCCCTGGCCGGTGGGGCCTGGCCTCGTTTTTAAAGCCACTGGGTGAGCAGCTGAGCTCTGTCCTGCAGCCTCAGTCCTTTGTGTAACTTACCCTTTTTGATGCTTAAAATAAATGTTCAGGGCACTAAAAATAAATAACCTTAAGTACGTTTTTGCCCAAGGAAACAGATGTGCACCACTAAATATATTCCATTTACCACCAGACTATTTCAGAGACAGGAGTCGATGCTGGAACGTTCGCGTACAGCCCCGGTGGCGAGCACTGGGTGTCCAGCCAACAGCCTCCCTCTTTGGTCACCCAGCCATCCCTCATTTTATTGACGCTTCTCAGATGCCCCCCTTTAAAAAAAAAAAAGTGAAGTTCTGCAGCTACCTTGCATCAGGCGAGTTGTTGGCTGTTTTTCCCAGCAGCGTGTGTTCCCTTCGTGTCTCACGTTTTGATAGTTCTTGCAAGATTTCAAACTCTTTTCAAGCAAAAAGGTTGTGGCTGGCTGAAGGCTCAGGTGATTTGGTCGGCCTTTTTTTTAGCAGAGGTTTAAAATTAAGGTGCGTATGTTGGTTTTTTAGACATGATGCGGTTGAACACTTAGAAGACATGACGGTACAGTAAGGATGTAACTTACATGCCCTGGGAACCTTCCAGGTTCTTGTGCCTCACTTTATTGTGATATGTTATGGCGGTGGTCTGGAGCTGAATGCAGTCGCTCCAATGAGCGCCTGAATATTAGATTCTATTAATATATGGAGGTGCCATCACTTTGGAGAAATGGCTGTTTTCTCCTTCAGAGGGCTGATTCAGAACCAGACGCCCCTCTGTGTCATCTGCTCAGGGGGTTCCCAGTATGTTCTGGGGGACACGGACTGTGTCTGTTCCTGGTGCCCAGTCCCCTCCCATTCCCCACCCAGCCCGCTCTCCTCATCCCTTTCCTTTTTCTCCTACTGCCCTTGACAGTCAGAAATCCTGGGGACTTCACTGGCGGTCCAGTGGTTGACTCCACGCTTCCAGTTCAAGGGGTGTGGGTTCCATCCCTGGTCGAGGAGCTAAGATCCCACATACCGTGCAGTGTGGCTAAGAAAATATATATTAAAAAAAAAAAGTCCTGTCCTGGTTCACTCTGTTCCCGGCATCACTCGCTGACGTGGAAGTCCCCAGCTAAGGTTAGGAACACACCGTGTATATGTGTTAATTGCTCAGTCCGACTCTTTGTGGCCCCATGGGCTGTAGCCCGCCAGGCTTCTCTGTCAACCTCCACTCTCGGGACGGCGGAGTGTGTGTCTGTCCTGAGAGCAGAGCTTGATGGCTCAGCTGCCAGATCCAGGGGCCTCAGTGAGACCCCTGATCACCCCAAGTCTCCTGAGGTTGGGGCCGTGCAGGCTGCCTGTCCGTTGGAGCAGCCGCTGAGTTATTGGGAGAAGCACCCAGTTCCAGGGGTGATGGTGGATGGACTTTAGGGGTGGGGGCGGGTTCTAGCTTCCCAAAACAGTTTTGCAGGAGAGCCCCAGGGTGTGGAGCCAGGGGAACCTGAGCGTGTCTGGGGCTCCAAGCCCAGGGGAACAGGCTACAGGCCCAGGCGTCGGCACCACACCTAGAGCGTGAGCTGCGGACGGCAAGGTCCAGGCTTGTCTGTGCAGCGAGTGTCCCCTTTCCACCTTAGAGCGTCTCGAGAAAGGATGGTTCAGGCTCCGGGACCTGCCTGCCTTCTGGGATTAATGATGCTGCAGGGCGTGGTTTACTCTGCAGTATTTGAGATTATGCAGCCGTGATTAGAGAGACATGTTTTGTTGTGATCGTGCTATCTTACAGCAGTTTTAGTGGGGTACTTTTCCAGGTGGCTGTTTTGTCATCGTTTCGTTGCTAGTTTGGCTGACTGTGCGACCCCGTGGACTGTAGCCCGCCAGGCTCCTCTGTCCATGGAATTCTGCAGGCAAGAATACTGGAGCGGGTTGCCATGCCCTCCTCCAAGGGGTCTTGACCCAGGGATGGAACCCGAGTCTCCTGCGTTGGCAGGCGGATTCTTTACCATTGAGCCAGCAGGAAAGGCCCCCACCTTTTTTCACCACAGAGGAAAAGCTAATAAAACTTAATGAAGGTGGAACTGGGTCTGTCCTTAGTTGATGATGGTCAGCCAGCCTACACCTGCCCGGGGCATCCATGTTTATTGTTGTCTTGAAAAGGTGGTATTTGGAGGGGAGAGCTCTTAGCGGGTTTCATGTGTTAAGCTGCCAATTTACATTTTCCTCAAAGCTCTTGAAGTTAAGATAGAAGGAAGTTCAGTATGACTATTGAGCAGCAAACCACTTCCTCAAACATTAATTTCAGATTTCTTTTTGAGCAGCAGTACCATTTTTACAAAATGCTTTCAGTAGCCCTCTGATACCTTGTGCGGTTCCATTAATAAAACTCGTACAAGTTCTAGTTTATAAATCTGACTCG